>JAPYZC010001173.1:0-31250 GCA_030522665.1 Ichneumoninae sp. A BG-2022a
TGCGTCTTTTTTCGTTACTTCAAACCATCGATATCAGCGATTGGGGGGGGAGGGTAAAAATCCGGCGGTCTCGTTGTTTTCACTTCCGGTTTGCGTGCGACCCGACTGTAGACAGCGGGTACTTTACACCCCGGAAATACGACGAGAGAGGGGAAATATAGATACGTCCGCAGTCGCCTATACTTCCACGTGGTCGCGCGCGCATGCGCACGAGAAAGGCGGTAACGCAGTGTCGAAGACTTTATTCACGCTCTCGTCGATATGTGCACTTCCGCGGCGCTCTTTCACCCCTGCCACGGCGGCGTGGCACATAATGCGTATTATAAATACCGGCGTTCGAGCGCGGACGGGGAAGCCCCCGGTTCGCCCGATCCTCGTTCACGTAACTCCGCGACGCTGGACAAGATCCGCGGTCGTGCGCCGCTTGTTACATTCGATCCCTGTCTCTCTTTCCCCTGCCGGATGTTGGGCAGATCTTTGCCACGACGGAAATCGAAACTACTGGATAAATCATCGAGTAAAAGCGTTTCTTCGATTTTATCTTTATTTATTGCGAAAATAAAAAAATAAAATCTTTTTATACAGAGCTGATAAGAGTTGAGAGTGAGGGAGAGCGGGGCATAGTGGAATCGAGTACGGTGCAGATCGATCACTCGCTAACAAAACCGAATGAATTTAGTGGTAACTGTTGCACCGAGAAAAATTGCTCATCGGGGCAACATGGAGTACCTCTCGACGCGGAGTCACAATTTTGGAGTCCAGTCCAGAATTCAAATTAAACATTTTTTTTCACGATGACAATTATTATATTATCTTATTTTATATATTATTATAAACATTTTCATTGTATTATATTATAAATAACAATTTTTCGGGTACGCCATTTTGCCCCGCATCCGTTTCCATCGTTCGCCGTTTTGCCCCAATTCTCCCTGCGTACAAACTTTTCCATCGATTACTTTGGTTTTACTTTTGTTTTTTAAAAAATGGGCCTTAATGGTAACCCCCTTGAGGCGGTCCGTAGGACGGTCGTGGTTTTTCCGCTGAGGAAGATCCGCTGATTCCAAAAACGGCGTTGATCACCGACGACAGTAGTCCGATCCCACCCCCGAGAATGTCTTTGATCGCGGAGCCGAGGAGGCCGAGGGGATTCGCGCTGCCGGCCGGCACACCGCCGTTCTGGGAAAGTACGTAAGGCTCGGAGTTAAAGAGCCATCGAGAGTGGATGGGCGGAGAGAAAAAGGAACGTGCAATGATTGCAGGCTTACATTTCCGTAAGGCAGGTAACTGGAGCCTCCGCTATCGGAGTTGGTAGTTTCCGCCTGCACGGGACCCTGTCGAGAGCGAACAGCCAAGGAAAGTGAAACATAGTCGACGAATCGCTACGAACGTCGCCCGACGATCGCACGTCGAGACTCACCGAGTGATGATGTTGAATGTAATTCTGCAACGGGGGCGGTTGGGGAACCGGATAAACCCTCTGGGGCACGTTGATGTAGGGCCTCTGGGTCGTGTGATGCCCGATTCTGTGATGTGCCAGGATGTTCACAGGCACGGGAATCGATTGCTGCTGTTCGACGTCCCAACAGAAATTTCATTCATCAAACTTAGCCTCGTAAATGAAGAAACGGTGAATTTAATGAAAATTAAGAAACATTGCGGTTCAGGGCAAAATGGAGATCTCGATGCTGTCCCAATTTTGCCGCCCGGTCCAGAATTGCCTCGGACGTGTTCCAATAATTTTTTTTTTGGTAATATAGTTATTATTATATTACCTTATTTTATATTATATTATTGAAATTTTTGTTGGCACCCCATTTTGGCCCGCATCCGTTTGCATAGTTTTTCATTTTGTAGTCCGTATTCACCGACTTTAACGAGGGCTTATAATGAAATGGGGAGAGAAAAAAAAATTGTGAAAAGCAAAAAGTCGTCTCACATCGAAAGGAATTATGTGCTGCAGCGAGTGCGTCTGTTGGCCTGGAACGACGTATCCTGTGCTGGTCCGTTTGTTCACACTGCCGGCTTGGACGGGCCCCTGCATATATATGGGTAATATATTTACTTAGCCGACTTCGACTTTGCCTCGACTTTGTAGAGTCGAATGAGGAATTGTACTTACGTAAGGTCCGTAAGGTCCGTAAGCTCCGTAAGGTTTAGCACCTTTGTCACTACTCGACGTGCCGCTCAGCCCAGCGCTGGTACCACCGATAACGCCCGTAAGGACCGATCCTATCAGAGCACCTATGTCCGAACCGCCCGGTTGACCCACTTTGAGATCCTAGTTAGTCCCATAATAATAATAATAATAATAATAATAATAATAATAATAATAATAATAATAATAATAATAATAATAATAATAATAATAATAATAATAATAATAATATAATAATAATAATAATAATAATAATAATAATAATAAATATGGCGTATACTTAATTTGACTTACTCTTATGATAGTCGTTAGAATTTTTGCAGTTATGGTCGAGATTGGTGACGTGCCGTCGGGTCCCGGCTGACGAGAAAGAAACGCAGATAGACAGAGAGTGAAAGACAGGTTAAGAAATAAAAAATAAGAGGCTGTAAATTGTCATCGGCCCAGTTGATAGTTATTGGGTCGTGAGTAATGAGTGAGCCGCGAATGTTGCAGCGTGGAGGCTGTTATCGCGCTCCGATAAAAACCCCGAGTGAAACACGGGGGTTTGCTTACCTGAGCCAGCGGTCCGATACTCGCCTGGAGTAGCGAGGCCACCGTAGAGCCCCCTTCGCCACCGCCCTGGTATCGTAATGAATTACTATTATTATTATTATTTTCTTCATTACAGTCGATAAATTCTGTAATTAATCATTAATGATTAATGGTTAACGATCAATCGACGACCACTTATACGTACGCCGCTAATTGCAGCAGAGAGAGGACCGCTGAGCGGACCCACGAGTGGTCCTGCAATCTGCAACAACGGTCCCAGGAGCGCACCGAAGTCGCTGCCTTGGCCGTCCTTGCCCTGAAATTACAGACACGGGTGTGCATCATTGACTAGTCTATGGAACGATATTGTACCGCGCTCATTAATTTTGTCTAATTTTTGGCTATTACAGTAAAACCCCGATTAACCGGGATCGGATTAACCGCGTCTTCCGAGGTTTTTTTTATGCGCGGAGCAAGCCAAAGTCACTAAGTACTTAAAAAAAAAAAATACTAGCTCACGTAGTGTTAATGAAAAAAAATATCCAAAGCTTTACATTCTAGTTGACACTATTCAACGATTAAGTGCAAGTTGTACCAAGTGTCATTGTAACTCGTCAAAATAAAGTTGTATCATTAGCCATTATTGACTTATATAGTTTCGCTGTCTCGTTCGGATTAACCAGGATGTCGATTATCCGGGGACTCTTCGGTCCCGAGCGTCCCGGTTAATCGGGGTTCTACTGTATTGTCATTCTGCATCAGCGGCCAGACTCGACTTACTCCGAGGATGGTATCGAGGATCGGTCCTATCAGGCGGAGAATGTTTGGCGTGTCCGGATCGTCTGGATTGTCCTATGGATTTAACGGTTATCAATAATCATTGCGGAAAAATGTAGAATTGTACAATTTTCAGATATTGGCATAATTCGAATTACCATCGAGAGTCCCTCCAACAACGGAAGAGCAGCTTCCAATACTTCGGCAAGATCTGTGTCGCTCTCCGGCTGAAAAGGCATAAGCGATAAGTTCTCCGACAGCATTTTTTTTTAATCCTTTATAGATGGAGAATTTTCTATCAATGTTTTATAGATATTTTACTTACATCGCTGAGGTCCTCCAGTATAGGAATAACCAGTGGCAGGAGATCGGCGAGCGATCCCAAAGATCCCATTTCCTTTAATTACAGCAATATTAATTTATTGGCAATTAGCGCATTTGTTTGCTCGATAGACCATAAGCATTTAATTGCAGCAATTAAGTAGCATAGTGGCTGAGTTCTGAAAGATCGTAACCGGACGCGTTCGTTTGTGTTCTGTACCTCGTCGTCTTCGTAGTCCTCTTGCCTCTGCGACGTCTCGTTTCTCGGCTTTTGCGGAGGGTCCTGTAGAAACAACAATTAGCCACGGTATAATATTGGCCGCATCAGCGTTCTGCCCACTTCCAGTGTTAACGGAAACGGAATTAAGTAGAAGAATTCCGAAAATTAAATATCGTTAAATTAGGAAAATAGCACATATCGAGAAATAAAAATTAATATTGAAAGAGAATTCAACGCCTCATGTGATTATTTTTTCGGAACTTGGAATTTTTTAACACCAGAAATTCGTGAACGATTCATGTTTTTTACTGATAGAAAAATGAATACTATTTTATGCCGGGAAAAAAGAACCTTCGCTTTACCGGTGATTGGCTAATGAATGAACTTTCTTTCTCGTTGTGTCGTCGAAAGGGAAAATCCGAAGACGATAGAAAAGTGTCTCTCGATTTTTATTGCCCGTTATGCGCTATGTTCAGCGAGCGTGGCTCGCACGCAAGAAAAAAAAATGTCGTTGCGCAACTATGAACGGAGCTTACGGTGTCTTCCAATAAAAGAGCCTTCCCGGTTGATCCTGCTTGAGTAAGAGGTCAGTGGCGCGTCGAAGAAAAACCTATGCAGTCGTGAGTTCAAACACAAGGAGGGAGAGATACCGAGAGCGCGATCGTATCACGCACATAAATTACTACAGTATAAGTCAGCCTCTGTTCGTCCGGCTTATGAACGCTTAGTCGTCATCGTAAGAATTACGAAATTCCTAAACTAAAAAAGTTACATCCGAATGTCGGGGGGTAAAAAAAATTAAGAAATACCGATCGAAAAACTTTCTTCGCAATACTTGTCAATTTATTCCAAACATTTTCAATAAAAGTTGACAAAGATATTTTTTTTTTAATAACGGTCCAGCTATCGTAGCAAATCTGCCGCACGTAAACCCGCACCAGAAGCGAAGAAAAGATTGGAAAAACAAACAAAAAAATTCACAACGAAATCCAACTTCGATGTATCGTACAATAACTGCACGATACAGTGGGGCAACAGCTCTATACGCAGTAAAAATAATTTTGTTAAATAAGTGACAAACTCGTTTGTTCATGTTTTAATTTCAGTTTGTACTTTTGTTTGCAAAACTTCTTGCCCGAATTGTTGCGATCGGAAAATTAACAAAAAAATAATTTCTGGTCGTTTGTGGACAATAAGTTGTAAAAACTACAAACTTTTGTTTAACTGTTACGTATGTCCTCGAATTGGATTATCGGCGGAGGAGGAGGTGTAAATATTTTATACGTCTGAGTTCTCAGTCGTCATTGTAAGAATGGCGAAGCAGAAAAAAAATTACATCCAAATAACGGGGCAAAAAAAGGATGAAATACCGGTCGAAAATACATTGCGGTACTCTTAAATTTATTCAGAAAATATTTAATCAAAATTGACAAAGATATTTAATTTTTTTAAATAACAGTTTCGCCATCGCAGCGAATACGCCGTACATAAATCCGCGTCAGGAGTGAACAAAAGATTGCAAAAAAGAAAAAATCACAATGTTATCCATCTCCCAATCTATCGCTCAAATAAACTGTATGAGAAAGTTGCCCTAGTGCCGCTCTATACGTACATCCTCGAACTCGATTATCGGCGGAGGGGGTGGTGTAAATATTGCAGCGGGTTTTCTTTGTTTGGAATTGGTCGCCGCGGAGTTCGTCCCTCTCGTGCGATTTGCGTCCTTCCTATTCGTCGTGAGTCTCCTCGTTATTCCCAGCGCGCGCAGGAGATCTCCGAGGCTGCCGAGCTGTCGTTTGGGCGCGGCGGTGCCCTTCGCTTTTTTCGAAGGTTCCGATTCGAGCGGTGCCTCGCGTCGCGGATATTCTTTCTCGAAGTACGGTGGAAACTCATCGGGCGGATCGCGAGTATCCTCGAAAGTCTTGCGTGTCGGTTCGGGAGCGTTTTCTCGAGTTATCGTGACGACCGCCTCGAAGGGAACGGAAATAATGGGCGCGGGCTTCGCGGAGTCTTTGTTGTTTTTCGACGAGGGCGGTTTGACCTTGTTCTCGCTTACGTCGACGTGAGAGGTCTGCTGAGCGATAGCCTGTGTGTACCTAACGGGCGATCTATCCTTCGCGGCGTTTCCATCCTTCTCCCGTTTGGCCTGCTCAATGTAATACTTCTTGAGCGCCTCCTCGCGATATTTGGCTATCTCGAAGTCCTCGAAGAGCAGAGGCACGTACGCGTTCACGTTTCCGTACAGAGATTCCTCCCTCGATCGGAGATAACTTTCGTCGTCGATCAGGGAGTCGAACGAACTATCGGGATTCAGTAGAGTGGCGAATGTCGAAAGCAGCGCACTCGGGGCGTCTGGTCGACGAGTTTCGAAGCTCAGCGACACTGGCTCCCTCTGCCTCGGCCGCGCCTCTTTCGGCGACGGCTTGGACCTCTCTCGCTTGCTGTCGACGGGCTCGTCGACGGACGCCAGTGTTATGTCGATCCGCGATGCCATGGACCGCATAGCATTCTTCGCCCAGGCGATGAGATCCTCCATGCTCGTTATCTTAACGGGTAGCTTTATCTCCACGAGCTTCGACGGACGTTTGTCGTGGCTGTTGGACGCGCTCGACGAACGAGCCGACGGGGCGGGCAGGAGGAGCGCCCGATCGACGAGCAGCAGCGCGCATAGCAACGAGTATTTAGTCAGTCCGAAATTTTGCGTCATGTCGCACTTTCCGGAACTGAACGCGCAAAAAGAAACTGATCGAGTCGCGGTTATCGAAACGAATGATGCGCGCGCACTTTGAAAAAATAAAAACTATGACCAATCGACTGGCAGACAGGACGATAAACCGAATTGTTCGACGGTCGACGATGGACGAAGAAAAAATCGCTCCATCAGCCCGGCTTTATAGTAGCGCATCGCTGCTCGAGGATAATGAGTGCCCTTAGCTTCTCTTCCGGGTGTGATGTGCGCTACTGTGTCGCGTATATCTGCACGTTTTTTTTCTTTTTCCGTGCATCGGCGGACCTCCTTCGATCGAGTCGCGTACATCGATTCAGGCTGGCACGCCCACCCCGTGCATTACCCGTATAATTCGTGATTACGGGAATCCAACGACGGGGGGTGCGGGGGAGGGGTGGAATTATATTACGCGCGATGTCGGAAGTGCGTGCGAGCAGCGAGTCTGCCCGACAGCCGAGTCATTATATTCTTGGCCGTATGCGAGAATCCTGAGTGGCGCTTTTTACGAGCGGATAGACACGGATACTTCATGTGAATAATCTTTCTTGGATTATGTGGACGCTGTTAGACCGCTCGATTTCCCTTTCGTTCGGTTGTACGAGCGTAAGCGTTATGTGCTTCGAAATCGTGTTATGATGAAAAATTATTTTTCTTTTTTGCAGGTTAGATGAGTCGTTAGGAAGACGTTGCGACCGTGATCCTGAAATGTCGGTCTTGACTCACCTCCGACGGGATCCCAGTGAAAACAAAGAAACGGCTTTGCTAACAATGCAAGGACGCTTTCGGACTTGTATCTCGAGGTAAGTGCGCTAGGTTAGGATCGCGCTGATGAGATGGGAGGCTTAACGAGACGCGACCTCAAGTCACTTCCGATTTGAACGTTTTGTTCTTCGACCGGAAGTGACGTCATATCGGGATTACGTCGCGTCCGGCTTGGGAATTTCACTCATCGACCGGAACTGACGTTATATCGAAAATACGTCACTTCCGGTTTGAAAATTTCATTCTTCGACCGGAAATTACGTCATATCGAAAATACTTCACGCCCGATTTGCAATTTTTTTCTACCGAAGTTACATCATACCGAAAGTACGTCACTTTCGGTTTACAAATCTCATTTTTCAATCTTAAGTGACGTTATACCGGAAATTCGTTACTTCTGGTAAAAAAATGGAATTTCCGGACCGGCGATTACGTATTTCCAATATGACGTCACTTCCGGTCGAAAAGAGATTTGTAATTTTTATATCTTCACAGATTTGAGATTTTTAAACCTCTGGAGATTTGAATTTTTAAACCGGAAGTGACGTATTTTCGGTAACTCTATGGATATCTAAATTCGTTACAATATTATATTTACATATTTTTTTTCGCGTGGGCTACACGTGGTCCTAACGAGGCCCTGAAAAAAAGACCTTGTCAGTGGCTTGTCAAACCTTTTCCGGACCCCACGGGGGCCGATTTTGACGCCCAAAGGTGTCTACCAGGGTTACTAAAAATCACGCAATTTAAACGGGATTAGTAGCATTAACGAAACTCGCTTCGTCGCGAGACGCTTTCATTTTTACATCTCGCTGTTGACATTTTAGTCATGCAGTATCGAAAGGAGATAAGGCAATACCGTGGAACTCGCTGTACCCTTCACTTGTTTTTATTAATTTTTTTCTTTTGTACACGTCAGCCTTTTTTTTTCGTCTCTCGAACTGTAGCAGCGCTCGAGACCCGACCGGCGCCTTTTCCCTCGTTCGACGAGTAGCGTTGCTTCCTCCTAGACACCCGGTGATATTTACCTCGACGCCCGTACGTTACTCGGGCCCAAGTGTTATTTCAGTTCGGTGGCTCCGTCTGGCGGACCTCGGGACGAACTGTCCGACACTGGCTTTTGTCCGTTGAATATTGAGTCCGTAGGATCGAACGGTCATTCGATATTGTTATGTGTGCGTGTCAGGCTTGCCGATAAAAAAAATAGTTTCCGCCGCAAGAGATCCTGCGAGTGTCGAGAAACTTGCTATTCGACGGTGATCTATCTATCTATCTAGCTACTCTGGACGAACGAATTAATAAATAATATGCGCAAATCGTGTAAATGTGTCCACAAGGATAACAACATTCACGAGTAGCTTGTTACCGCGGCGGTTGTACGCACATGCCCCGTTCAGTGGACCACCTTGCGGACACTCTTTGCCAATAATCGTTTAACCCGAAGGGAACGATCGGCTCGATTAGAAAATTATTCACACGGCGATCTTTTCCTCGTTTCCTTTAATTGCGCAAAATCAATTATCGATTTTCGGATATGGGGGATGGTGGGTCAAAATGGGACAGTGGGACAAAATGGAATTTTCCAATAATTATATTATTGGAAAATTTGGATTTAGGGAGGGGAGGGAGGCTGAAAATCCAGATGTATCTATGCGGCAAAATGGGGCATCCAAAAAATATTCTAAAAGTAAGTTTTGCCCCGCTCTCCTCTAGGTTAAAAGTGGGGAATATGGACCGGTCCATACATCATTGATTTACGTGTTAATCGCGGTGGGCCATATTCACCACTTTTACCCTACATATATGTATATCCGCAAGTAAAAATGTAAATGATGTATACATAATATATAATAGATAATATATACAAATAAAAAAATATATGTATGTGGGAGGGTAAGCGATCGTGCCCACGGATATTGTATTGTCTAGGGCGGAGGGAGCGTAAACTCTGCGAGCGTGAACGACCGAGCGAGCATTATTTAAGCGACGGTAATTCCGTGTCTCTTTGTTGTCTCTGGAAAGGCCGGTCGCGATCTCTTTCGATCCGTTTCGCGACGCTTCGCAGCTCACAAGACTTTCTCTCGGGAGCTGCAACAGTCCAGCTTGAGTTTAGGCAGCGGTTGACGAAATTTTATATACACGCGAGGACGATAATCCGAAGCGACGCATCTCCCACTTCTGGTCTGCGATATAGACACGAACGATATTCCAAATATTTTTACCTGAATCGGATCTCTTCGAACTCCGAGAGTTGGGACATGTATCGTGGTGTACCTTTTTTTTTAATTAATAATATTACCGGGAGCTGAGTCAAGGGCATTTCGACATTTGAGTTACATTTGCGTAACTGGCTCACGTTTGAAACGGGGATATGACACGGTAGTAACGCTGGCGGATATCGATTCGATAGTGAGAGCTCCGGTTCACGGTTTAAAAAAAACGGTACGGACCTTCAACAAATATTTCACGTTCCCGAAGGTCAACTCTTTTTTTAGTGTCACAATTTTTATAATTTCTTTTGAAATTTGAATTTTCGTACAAGGCCTCCGGAAAATGTTCATATTTTTCTCATTAGGTTCGGACGAAAGAGAACACAGTAAAATAGATGCGAATGTCTCTTGTGTATAAACATAAGGAATTCTTTTCATGTCAATTTTGCAAAAATATCTCGTCCATTTTACAAATATTTTTTGTAAAATTATAAAAAAATTAATTCTGGAAGTTTGTGGGCAAAAAAAACTTTCTTAAATGTACAATTATTCTTTACTATATATCATGCCTTACCAATTTGCACGAGGATTCGCAGAAGGTCCTCTCCGGCAAAAAAATATAAACCATAGCTTTAATAGTTACAGTTTATATAACTTTAGTTAAATAAATAGATAGATTCGTTTATTTCGAGTTCGGAGATCTCAGTCCCTTAAGAACTTTTTTTTTCAAAAAATATCACGATACAGTAGCAAACGCCATATGCAACAACAATGAGACGAGTAGAAAGTAATAAAGTAATTCGAAAAAATAACAGAAAATATAATGTTACACAATTAATACATAATAATAATAAATAATGCATTTCGGGAGTTACGGAATGTTTACACACCGCCGGTAAATCTGTTACGCTGCGAACGAGATGACCAGCAGTCCTGAAAAGTGGATCGCTCGGAGACCCGACGACGGTGGCTCGAGTCCTGCCACGGCGTTATACCGGAAGCAGAAAACCGTGCCCACCAAGTGGGTTACGTGACGCCGAGAGCAGTTACGGCGAATTCCACAGGGCCTCCCGGTTCGCGCATGCGCACCGTCATTCACGCGTTTCTTCGGGCACGTTGCGATAACCGGGTGAAACTCCACATAAAAAATGCAAACAAATGAAAATCCTATCGAAATCGGTAGGCATCGATCTTACATTCTTTTCGGCAGATTGCTCTTTGACGGAACACCGAGCGAGGTAGATGTAAGGGGCGGGGGGCAAAATGGACCCCCCCCAGATAAAAATGGAATCCTCAATTTTTTGTCTTTTTGTTTTCACGTCCCGTCGGAAAATGGGTAAAAATGGTCCGTTTCGCCCCGCTGCCTCCTATTCAAGACGGGAAGAGGATCGTTAGACGACTCCGTTACAATCTTTGACATGGAAAGAGGATAATGTTGCGAGGAAACTATGGGTATTAAAGTACCCGACAGTAGAGTCGCCCCGTGACAAGGCATCAACATGTTACCTCCGGAATATTACTTCCCTGCATAGTCATAGCCCGTTTTTATGTCCTCGGGACGACCCACGAGAGACGAAACAAAAAAAAGGTTCATAAGAATTGAAAAAGTAATGAGACGAGGTACCTTGTGTTTTATTTTTACGGTTATTTTTTTTACTTTTGATCGTCCACTAAACGGTCATTTGGATGGAAACGCTGCGAAATTTCAAAACTCGTGTCCTATTTCTGATGGCATATGCACAAAAAAAAGAACGATTCGGCGCACGTTTTCTCTCTTCTCTCCCGGTGAGGTTGCTGAATAATGGGAGGCCATGGAGCAAGCAGGATTCGCAAACCGTTATGCTAATACGAGCGACGTTTCGCACTGTGCGATCCAACGATGGCCCGACGCGATTTGAAATCGCCGTCGCAACTTTGCACTCTCGTAAAAATTCCTGGTGGACCTTTGGGTGTGCACGTGTTGCGCCAACCCTTCCTCGTCCGGCGATTTTTCACCTGGCGATCGAGACTAATCGAAGCGCCCGGAGTTTAGAAACTATCATTGTACGGGTTACAGGACCGAAACACAAAAAAATCCGAAAGTCCGCGAGAGGTTTGTTCCGAGAGCGGTTCGCGCGCTCCAGGCTTGGGAGACCGGCGCAAGGACGACGTCGAAGCGATTTCTTCTAACGTCGTCGCTGCCATCGCCGTCCGTCGATTATTTTCTATTTTTTTCTTTTTTTTTCCACTCGTTACGAAGCGATTATAATCGCCCGCTCGGACTCGCTGCTCGGCCGAATCCCCTGACAATACTGAAAACTTTGGGTCGATTGTTCGTCACGTGCGTTTATTGCGAAATGGAATTGTCGGAATCCCAAAGTGAGGTTTCCTCAGGCTCGTGGAGAGCCTTCCGGGGACTCTGGAAGGTCATTGCCGGTGATGCTCAAAATAGCTCGAAATGAACAAAACGTCGTTACGCTTTACACCGGTGAAGGTCGATCGGTGAATGAAGAGTAAAATGTTATTTATTTTTCGTCCCAAAGACTCGGTTCGAATAACTGTAGACTGAAATAAATTTTTTTGTGAAAAGAAAATCATTGATACTTTATAGGATATTTTATTGAATAGTCGCCAACATTTGTTGTCTTTTTTATTGGTGAAAATATGGGCGGTTTTGCCATTTGGACAATTTTACTATACAGTCCATACGGATTGACTTTTTTAGATATTTATATTCTATTACGATTGATCAACTCTGAAGTAATAAATGAAAACTTTTTTACCTGTGAAAATATGGGCCGATTTGGAATTTGGAAAATTTTACTGTACAGGCCATACGGATCGACTTTTTTTGAGATAATATTTGTATTCTATTACGATTGATCAACTTTGAAGTAATAAATGAAAACTATTTATATACAATGATTCAATGAAATCACCGACGGTCAACGGTTGTGAGCGCGCGCGCCGTTTACCAAAAAATCGCAACTACCTCTTGCGATATAATATTATTACAAAATTCAGGCAATTTTCATCGCCCGTGTCGCTGGACATATGAACCTTCCATTGTATTGCGTTTTTACGTGCTCGATTGAACGTGACGACCTCACGAAAACGGTCTCCGCTCTCCACGCGATCCTTTGGCAACGATTCGAGCGTCTCACGAGATATATCCTCGTCCTTGTTTGGTCCTGCGTCAAAATTTAGCTATCCGCGTCCGGACAAATCTCGTCGGCGATCCTGAAAGTGTAAGTAAAAAAAATTACTTTACTAAATTAAGTCTCTTAATTAGTCTCCTAAGACTAAGCAATGAACATGCCGCGGTGTTGCAGCCATGCGGTGAATCTCTCTCTTGTTTTAGAGCTAAGCTGCTTTAATGTCTTTCCGTGTACCACAGCTATCATTTGGATGATCTTTATCGCCCGGTAAATGGTTTATGCCCATGAAGCTGAATAAAACAAAAATTACAAAATACATTCTAAAAATTTAATTCAATTAATTAAATTTGTTCAAGGGAATTACATTCGATTCAAAAAGTTGAACGTTGTTTCACAAAATTAATGTCCACATACCCGATAAATATTTGACGAATCTAATAATAATAAAAAAAAAGAAAATCGTTCATTTTTATTTAATTTGATTTTTTGTTTCCCGTTGCATGTTTCGTAAACGACAAACGGGTCGAGGAAGTAAACGGCGATGCCCGTTTCCCGTGCAGAATCCCTTCTTCTTATTCTCAAAAAAAAAAAAAAAAAAATCATCGTCCCCGTCCGGCTCGTCGTCGGCAGCGTCGACGTCCGAGCGGCCCAGAGCGCACCACCCGCGGGAGATCTCGGGACAGAGAAGTCAAGTGTAGCGTGGAGAGGTGGCGCCGAGGCCCCTCCTGCTAATAAAAGCCGCTCACTAAGCGCGGCCACACAGACAGTCACAGCCAGAGCGAAAGAGCAGGAGCACCGCGAGATAGCTTCACCGGCGAGTCCTCGACTCCGTGTCTTTCGAGTTTTTTTTTTGTTTAATTTTAACACACGTTTTATCGGATATCCGTGTTTAGTGGTGAGTTCTCGCGTATAAAACGTCCGGCGAGAGTTATCTTCCTCCTTATTCCTTAAGTTTCCATTAATCGAAGCGAACACAGCGCGAGAGGCTTCCAGAGGAACCGCAGTGAACGTGCGTTCGAACCCCGAAAGTGAATCTAAAATATCTATATGTATATATAGATATACATATATATATTTGTTGTAATTAATTTATTTTTTATCGGGAGTGACTTGGGAATAAATCGTTGATAAATCGATCTAATCCACAATCCAACCTACCGACGTGTCCAACAGGTGTCCTTTATCGCGACCGTGTTCTCGCGCGCACAAACGAATGGCATTACCGCGGAGCGTGCGTGCTGAATCTACATTATCCTAGATAGTTGTTTCCTCACCGCTAGAGAGACAGACTCGTGCCCACAATTTTTAAATTAAAAAAAAACTATCGACCACGTCTCATTATATATTTACAACGCGGTTTTGCTTGATTATCGGAATATCGTACGAGGTGCAAAGGTGTCGCAACTATTGAAAATCAATGCCGTTGAGAAATCGCAAGTCCGAGAGGAAAAAAAAAGTTGCATCGACGAATATAAACGGTGCTGTTGATAACTAGTTTACGGGACAATTACATCAGCTTGAGAACAGCGATTGCTTTAAGTGTCTGTTATTGATTTTTTTGTTCTTTCTTTTTTTAGTGTATAAGTAATAGAAAGTAGAATCTTTGGAACGTTATCCTTTCACTCGATCGCTGGCATCAGTGGAATCTTTTAAAGAGATCTAGAATCGATAGAAAAGGGAGGGGGAAAGGGGTTCGCGTGTGCCTGCTTTAACGAAAAAAAGACGGAAAACTGAATGAGGATTATCGTGCGTGTCGATTATAAATTTCCCGGTGGAATCTTGGCACGTGTTCGATATTCGAAAAAAATGCGAATATGTTTTCGCGCTCAGCTATATGGCGTTTCGTAGCCAGGCTCTGACCAACGACGGACTTCGAGACTTTCAATTTGCTCACTCGAAAGTGATAGTGCTCGAGAAAGGCGAACCGCCCGATCCCCCCCCTCCACCTCGTCGCTGCGGCTCGCGCCTCATCAATTGGCCGGCACTGACTGTAACGCTTTGTCTAAATTCCTTTTCAAACTCTTCCGTATTTACTTCCCATCGATCTTATCTAAAAATATATAAAACCTTTTATATACATATATGTGTGTACATAGATCGTATACATTTTAGACTAATGGAATTTATTTTCTATTTTCAGCAGAAAAAAAGAATCTTCGAGAAACGGAACAAGAGACAGTGACGAAAAATGAAGTTGACAATAAAGATATTGATTGCCGCGGTCAGCCTCGCTCTAGTCAGCTCCCTTCCCGTCCCCGATGATCGGACTCTCGGATCCCAGGTAAGATTTTTCGCGCGGCGCTCGACGAGAAAATAAAAATCCTCGTTCGGGATGCAAAGTCGCAGGCGTTTGTCGTTATTATCGATAGGCCCGCTTGTACGGTACCGATTACCCGGTTTTTCCATCTCCGTTGCCCGCTTCGAGTCGCAGAAAATGGCGCCTGAACCTTGACCTCAAAGAGCACGCGTTTAGCCGTGCGTAATTATTGCACCGTTGCTCATAGACGAACGAATTAGGAACGAACAAAAAAAATCTATCAGTAAATTGCAACGAACAGTCCGGTCGATACATCGAGCGTCTCGAATCGCGGTGACTTTCACCGGAATCCGATGAGGCATGATTACTCAACTGTGCTATCGCTCGTTTCTCGACCCGCCGATAAAAACAGCGATGGCCACTCTTTTCGTTGAGCGCGTTAATCGATTACGCGATATCGTTAATAACCTCCGTGAATCGCCGTGTTATTTTCTTTCTCTCGGGCTTTATCGGCCGTGAAAGCGCAACTGTTTTATCGCTCGATTTGCAATCGTCCGAATAGTAGAAATACATTACGGAATGCAAAAGGAGTCTCTCGTTCGGACAGCAAATCGCTGTATCATTTAGTCTGTTCGGCTCGAGCGTCGAGCACGCGCATAGCATGCGCGCGCAGGGGGCGAGTAGACGAGGGACTCTAGATTACCCGCCGGCCTACCGGCGCAGGAGAGAAGCGCGCGCACGTGACTAGTCTGACGCACACACGGGACACTCGGCTACCAGGGGGGGCTCCCGTAGTCCGCTCGCTACGATGGCGTTCGTTCGGCTCGTTCCACTCTCGCGCTCGAAAGTAGCGTAGCTCTAATGTCTCGAACGTTATTTTCCACGCCGCAAAACGCAGCGGACTCGGCGTGTTCCCGAAGAGGACACAATCTCGTCTCGTCGCCCCCCCGGCTTAGAAACTCTCTCATACGCCAGCGGCAAATTCAAAGCTTTGCTCGGAGATCTCCGTGAGATTTCCACGCGGACATAGGTATACTAATTGTCGCGAAAATCTTGCGAACAAGAGGTGGAACGAGTCACCGAGCCTCGACAAGCGTAGGACGTGAAAAACCAGAGATAAAGAGAAAAATAAATATATAATCTCGTCGACGAGTCGACAAGCGGTGTTATACATTTGTCGTCGTGTCCGAGACGTTGTTCTCTGTGGTTGCACCGGTTAGTTGAGAGTCCCGGTTATAGAGAACACCTTGAGAGCCCCCATTGTTATGGACAATTACAGAATATAAGAAGCTTGGACGGTTTGCCGTAAGGTGGACTACTTGTTGCGCTAGCCAATTGATTTTCACCTTTAACCTCACTTCTGTTTCGGTTAATAAATATACATGTATATAATATACCCAATGTAAACTTACGTACAAGTATTTATATCAAGAGATGAGATGGCGTCTCGACGTCATGTACTTAAAGATAATTTTTTGAGCCACCAAACGCCACCAAGTATATGTAGGCCAATATTCCGGAAGTGGAATCTTCATTCTCGATTTTCTCAGAAAGGAAGCATCGGATTGGAATTCCGACGATATTTTTATTGTGTAATTCATATACAAGCTTTCCGACGCGCCCAGTTACGATCATAACTGTTCGGTAGATGCAAAGAATAGACATCGTGTTCCTTACAAGGTCCGAAAATATTACAAAAGTGACCCGTAGTGTAATGTATCGAGTCCTCGCGGCTACTCCGCATGCGTTCGCCGTGCCAGCTGGCTCGTCTTTCGACTGCCTTCCCGCGTTCATTGTTTAAGCGAGAAATCACTAAGCATAAACCGATTGCCACCAAACTTGGTAATTATTGTTACTCAGACAAAATATCAATGTTTCCCATAACACATTGCTGCTTAGTTTTGTTTATTACCGTTTGAACGAAAAATAGCTAAATATAATTGGCACCAAACTTGGTCAATGTTGTTATTTGAGTAACCGAATAATACTGGCAGTAAAAAAATATTGCTACATATTGATTAAACGATAAAGCCTACGCGTAGTCCGTTTAGGGGAATATTACAGATAAGCGATGGAATCGACTCACCCATGTGCGGATAACATCAACGTGCTTCGCCACTTCGATTGCATAAAGTACACGAGCCTCTCACCGTGCTCTTAGTCATCGTTTGAAAAGAGGTAAAAAAATTTTCTGAAACAAAAAAAAAAACCCGTCACCACGGTAAAAGGTGCACGAATGCGTGAGCGAAATATACATATCTCGCGCCATGAGAATTAACGGCTGAGGATAGCGAGAGACGATCGCACAGGCAGCGGAAAGCAGTATCGGCAGGCAAGAGCCAAAAGCAACACGGCGGAGGTGGCGCACGGGCGGCGAGGCTCTCGCGCGCGCTTTCACCTTCTACAGCGTCAGCGGGCAGAGCTCGCCAAGTGCGAGGTCACCGGACACTTTCTTCGCTCGATCGATGTTTCGATGGGAAAGTAAGACCGGGGCCAAGGTACGGACGCTGAGCTGCACGCGTCGGGCGCTCCTCTCGCTGTAATCGTCTCGCGCGCTTCTCCTCGTCCGTTTTATAATAGAGAAGATGACGATGAAAAATAAACAAAATGTCCGATTCGAAAACGCTCGGGGAATAATCACGCGTGAAAAATATCTATAATGATACAAATACGAGCGACTGGTCAGCGGAGGGAGTTACTCTCGCGGGGATACGGCGTGATATCGCTGCAAAGCTTTGAGGGAAAGTGGACCGAGCGCTCGTACAGTTGAGCAACGTGTATACATAAATATATATATATTATACACCGTCGCGCGAACATAGAGACCGTTGCTCCTGGATAAACGCCCAGGCAATCTAACGCTTTATCGGCGATTTTATGCGAGCATTGCAAAATTACATTGCGACCATAGAACTCGACTGACTGGTATATTATATCGTCGAGAGCCGGACGCTTATTATTTCGCTAACAATAATTGACAATCGGAGATAAATGATTAACTTTTTTTTATTTTCATATTACAATGTGAATTTCGATGTTTCAGACGCTCGATCGTTTGGTGATGGTCGAGAGTGACAACGAAGCTGCCCTCAGGAGCAAGAGGACTATCGGAGTGCTTCGCCAATTGTTTCCAGACATTTCTCGGGTGAGCTTCCTAACTTATCGACAGCTTTTTTTTTGTTTGCAACGATTCGGAGATACGTTGCTTTACAACCAACCTCCCTTCTCTTGTACAGAGAGGCTCTGATGAACGTGTGCGCACATTTATATTTTTCGCCATCCTCGTCCGGGGGATTTGTCCGCCTCGTTGTGTCTCGCCCGGCACCGCGGCGGACACGGCATTCCGAGCGAGAAAGTAACTCACTTGGAATGGCACATGCCTGCCCTGTCTTATCCGTGGCTACGTGTGCGCCATGCGCTCTGCGCTACTCGCGGGCATGCACTGCTCGTACATTTATATTTATTAACTCGCCACGCGAGGCTCGTTGCGAGTGTTCCGGACGGACACGTCTTGCTCCGTGGGCGCTTCGCACGCGTCTGCCGCTACTGGCGTGGAGGCGCTGCATGTACGATGGCGCGCTGATGCATCTCCGAGCGTAGAGATGATAGAATCTTTGCGCATGCGCAGAGGAAGGCGCCCGACGCCGAGAGTCCGCGTCGGACAACCGTAACAAAGCGCCACAGCGTAGCGTCGTCCGGAAGAAGTGAAGGGCTTCCGTTTCTCATCTCTATTGTTTCTTCTCCGGAGAAGGCCCGGGTTCGATTCTCACCCGACACCAGTGGAACATTTTTCTATGTCTTTCTGCGTTTTCTCGGCGGTTCGGAACCAACCTTAAAAACTGTAGTTCCAGGCCTTCGCAGTCTTTGTCATTACAACGCGATCTTCGATAGTCGAATCAGTAAAAAGTCAGTATTGTGACGTGCGGAGCCAGCCTAAGCGCAAATTTGCATTTTTTTCTGCGGAAAAGCGGCGGGCACTAAGTTGTTTTTCCCCGCGTGATAACTCGACCGCTGAATAAAACGTCGTGAAAGTAAGTGTACCGTTTAAACACGCTCGTTTCCATTCGGCGACGGTCGATTCTTCGAGAGACCCCCCGGCCTGTTTTGTATCACGGTTATTTGCGAAGTCGTGACTGCTGACTTTACGCGAGTACCCGCTCGTACGACTGTTTCGCCGTGCCGGGAGGAGCGACGGCATGACAGCCTCTCGACACTCCGTGATTCGCGCTGGCCATGACTGTAATTGTTCGACGATGGTAAAATACCGGTGAACTAGCAGACGAGTGGCGCGTGGCGCTACTTCGGACGTCCAACGCGAGAGCAAACACTTGTCCGCCAATCGTCGTAATCGTTCGGTACACAGAACGAGCGACTATAATGGCGCTACGCTTTATATGTGCGTTTTTTAACACCATCGCATTTCCGTGAAATACGTTCTCACTATTATAGTGATTCGCATTAAAACTGAGTCTCAGGTAGTTTTTCTCTTCCTATGTATATTAGTTACTCGCAATTCCTCGGGCTACGTGCTTTCTTGTGCAGTTTATAAGGGGGGCGAAAAAAAAAATGATCGATTCTTTATCGCGGGCACGTTTACGTACGGACGAGACGTCTCCAACTCGTTTGGTATTCCCGACAGGAGGATCGACACAAAAAAAGATCGACACAATTCTCCTCGTCCCGCCTCGTTTGTTAGCGGCGACTCTTTAGATCGAATAGAAAAAAAACCAACGATTACGCGATTCACGTAGAACGTTAGACCCGTGGACAATATGTCGATTGAAAATATATTCAAGTATATTGCGCCACAGTATATACGTAATCTTTGCGAGCGTACACAGGTCACTTATATATGTTAATTAGAGTAAAACCTCGTTCATTCGAGGTAATGTGGGGAGAGGGTACCTCGGATAATACGGAAAACATACACTGTTCAAAGACATTGTGGCTCCGGCGCGAACAGCCCTCGCTGTCGACTATGGAATTTAGAAAAGGGCAATTTTTATTTCCAAAGATAATAGCAGTTTTGAGCCCGAAGGTACGTCGTATTGAAAACACGTCACTTCCGGTTTGAAAATTTCACTTTTTAACCGGAAGTGACGGCACATCGAAAATACGTCACTTCAAGCTCGAAAATCTGAAGTTTTGACCGGAAGTGACGTCACTTTAAGCTTGAAAAAATCTAAATTTTCGACCGGAAGTGGCGTCGCACCGGAAATACGTCACTTCCGGTATGACGGAAACCGATCGACAAATGAGATTTTCAAACCGGAAGCGTCGCATTTCCGATCGAAGCAACCTGGAACCGTCTACCTCGAGCTTCACCGAGTCCACGTGATTGCGTGATGCAAATCATGGAATAAAAAAAGGAAAAAAAAACCCCATCGTGACACTCTCGCGACACTCTCGAAATCCATTATCCCGCCTAGAGACGCCGCGATAAGCGACACTAACCGCCGTCGCACCGAGTGCGATCGAGGAATACGAGTGGTGTTTCCGCCACGACTTTGCGTAACAAGATCTTCTAGAACTTGGGACCCCATCCAAGTATCCGCGAGAAAGTGAAAATCGATCGTGCGATCGCTCTCTCCCACGCAGTGCGATTCGTCACTATTTGAGGATCGGCCGAAGAAGCTTCCTAGCTCTCAGGATCGGCCGATTTCCCTTGGCGTCGGAGTGTCGATTTTCCTGTGATTCGAGATCGCTAAGACCGTTTGTTTTGTAGAGGATCGAAGAATTGGTGAACATGGTGACGGCCGAGGTAATCAGGGTCCTCGGGCCGATCGTTCTGCGGAATGTCCTCGGTAACGGCGGCGGGGGAGGCGGAGGAGGAGGCGGCGGAGGTGGCACGACCGTCGTATCGAGCGGCGGCGGATCGACCGTGAACGCAGACCCAGTCGACGACGGTGACGATTCCTCTTCCGGTAGCCAGAACGGCTCCTCCAGGATCTCCGTGGCACTGCCGACGTTTCCGCCCGACGAGGAGGACGACGCAGCGAAAACCACGACGGCAAACAGTACTACGACCGTCGAGCCCACCTCCGGAAGTCCCACCAGGAGGAAGAGATCTTTGGTATTAAACAAAAAATCAAAACAAGATTGGGAAAAAAAGCAGAAGAAAAAAAAAGATCTATCGTGTGTCTCCGCACTTTTGGGACCGTTGCGCGAGACACGGCGAATCGTATCGCTCCACTTACGATTCATACATCCATCTCTGTGGTGACGATCGGATCATTCGATATCGTACGCATATATCTCATGCGCGCCGCACTCGGTCATTCGGATTATATTCGTCATTAATCTGGTCTTGGGTGGACTCTGGCTGCATAAACTGCCTATCGTTGTCGTTCCACTCCACTCGCATCGGCGCAGGCATTAAAATAATATTAAAAGCGTCGCTGATCGGGATCCACACAACAGTGCGGAAAGAGATCCAGAAACTCGGCGCATCTCACCCTGCCCTCGGGGTGGGATCCATTCAAACCCTCTCACCCTATCTCGCTCTGCATTTGTCGCACTGTATCGTGGGATTTTGGTTCTATCTCTTTTTCATTAAACATTTTTATTTTTATTTTTATTCTAGTCGCCAGATTGTTTTATAGCGTGACTTTCGAGGAGACTCGATTTTGGGATAAGACAGAGAACAATTTTTTTAAATGTGATTCGACTGTCCGAGGCCTCGAGAACGGTTTCGTTCGAATTAGTTGTTCGGCTGGTACAAACTGAATGGTCGATATTTTTTTTTCGACGATTGTAATCATTTTTTATATAGACAGTAAAAAAATCGTATGAAATTTCATGCACTGGTCTGGAAGTTTTTACGCTAAAACTGGTATATTAAATTTCATGTACAGTTTTGATGAAAAATCAATGTTCGGTGTATTAAAAACATTGGGAATACTTTATTTCTAACAATTTTCCTTACTTTTACTGTGAAAGTACTTTAATTTTTTAGTCTACTTTAGAAAGTTTACTTCAATTTCCGTGAAAAAGTACATTAATTTCTCATTACAATTGTACATTGAATTCAATGTACTAGTTTTTGCGTAAAAACTTCCAGTTCGGTACATTAAATTTACAATTTTATTTACAGTGTAGCCTTTTTTTTGTATTAACCCAAGAACGTATTCGAACACACCTGTCTGAGCTTCGGTTGGTCCAAGCATATTTTTTTGTTCAGTGGTTGTATTACTATTATTATATCTGTCGCATTGGAAAGGTTTAATAATTCGTCTGGTGTAATGAGAGACCGCGTGAACCGGACCTCGCTCGACTAAATCGATCATTATTAATTTTGCATTTCCCGATTGCGTCGCGATGTATGTGATTAACCTCTCCCGACTAAACCGAGCTTGTTCGAAATTTGCAGAACGTTAATCCCGAGGCCGAGGAGCGTCTGATCGAGGAAGCGGCCGAGTCCCAGAACAACGAGGTACGAGTCCAATTCGCGGACGACCAGTCGAGCGCCGCGGCTAACGAGGCAGTGGAATCCGAACTGGCCCCACTCGAGGACATCGAGGTCAGCGACGACGAGAATCGTAACAAGAGGTTCCTCAACTTTGGATTCGGCGGCTCGGGAAGCGCCAGCGCGTCCGCCGGAAGTGGAGGCAGCGGGGGCGGATCCGGCAACTTCCTCTTCGACATCATCAGGGTGAGTTTCGACTTACCCTCCCGATCATCCTTACCCGACACCGACTTCGACTTCTCCTGATTTTTTTTTCATTATTTTTTAAATTTTTTTTTTAATTTAATTTTATTTAATTTTTTTTTCAATTTAAAATCCTTTACTCTCATCCACGAGAATTCTCTACGCGTGTACGATATTCCTCCTTATAACTTCATTACGCTCGACTCAACGAGGGTAATTGCCTTTCGCGCAATTAACAACTTCCACGTATCACGTAGATCGCGCGAGGCTCTCAGGTTTTTCGCAACAATCGCCCTGTAATCGCGACAGGGATCTCGCTCGCGCGGATGCAGAGTAAGCGCGCGCCGCGCATGCGCCGATCGCGGAACGCACAGTAGAAACGGTAGGTGAGATCGGCCGAACACCGGAAATTTTTACCCTTTTATTTTGCATTTTAATCCTTTAAGGTGATGTGAAATACCACTGCCGGTAACAAGAACTGTACCGAATGCTGTTTTCAGACCGCAGTTCGACGGTGAAAGAGAAATTGTCTTTACGTCGAGAATCAGCAGAGACAGGGAATGACAATCTTCTTTTTCCTCGGAGGTCTGCGGTCTCAAAATGGCATTCATTACAGTTTTTGTTACCAGCGGAGCACGGGGCAAGAGGGTGGGAGAGTGTTGGACATCACCTTAAGCACATGTGAAACGACTCAGTCGGTAACCAAAATCTGTAATGAATTCGATTCAGAGACTGTAGACTTGTCGGGAAAAAGCAAAGCATTAGCGGATGTACAATATCTCTCTCGCACTCATATGTCACGTGGTATATCTTTCACATGGCCTTAAGGAGCTGCTGGACCTTCCTGTTTTACCGTCGAAAATAGGCGATTTCTTAGTTTTCACTATACGTCGTTTGAATAGTGAAAATCTTACAGGACTGTATTAATAAGATAAACGATTCGGCGTGCACTCAAATTTTGGTCGAAATCTTCCGAAAAATAAAGAAAATCGAATATTATAAACTGTCGCGAAAACCAACATGGGCGCTGAAATGTCTACAGCATCCGTTATGTTGGATATAAAAAATGCTACATCTCGCATACGTCAAAAGAGCGCGCACATTCCGATTCTGTTAAGTTCTCCGAATATTCCAAAACCGAAAACTTGGAAGTGACTGCGATCTTTCCTTTTCGTTTTTCTAATTCCTTGTAAGTTTTCAATCAAAATTCGACTGCACACCGAAGCGTTTATGTCAATATCATAATCGTGCATGATTTGACGCACATGTGTAGCATATTATCAAGGCTAAGTCAGAACTGAAAAATTGTCTAGCTCCGTCGGTAAAACAGGTAAAGCAGCTTAAAAAACAAAAAAAAAAACAGATCCAGCATTCCCTTAACTACCGAACTTTATGCTCGTTGTAAAGAATTCAAAGTTAATCCTCGAGAGTTTGCAGCTTCACGGTCGCCCAAGTCATCGCATCGATATTGACGGATTGTATTTGGGCAAAGCGCGAATCGAGACCAGCCCAAGCGTGGAGACGCTGCCCGCGCAACAACCGACGTCCGATCGTTTCGAGCAATTTCGCAACCCCGTTCTCGTACGAGTCTAAGCCGCGAGTCGTCATCGATCGGCGGATCGACCTCTTGATTCGCTATTGGCGGAACGAGTTTTAATTCCTTTTTTCTTTTTTTTTTTTTTTATTTCGCGGTGTATCGCAACGACGATGCTGTGCATAGAAAAGCGGGTTCAGCGGAGTCGATTATGACACGCGAGTCTACGCGGTTTCCCCAGGTTACCGGTCCGTTTTTTCGCCGCGTCTGAGAAGTCAATCTCTGGCGTTCATCGACCGAGACCGATTCCTCCGGCGAGTACACCCTGCCCCCCTCCCCTCTCCTCCTCTCTCCCGACAATTTCTATAATCAACTCGTTCACGAGCTACGTGCAAAACGGGCTTCTGGAATAACTATGAATAAGTATGTCACGCATTAATTTTTTTTATTACAGCGATCTACCTTATCGCCACCGATATCATTATACCACATGCAAAACTTAATAATTAAGAATTACGGTATAATCGACGGACGAAGATGTGTACGATATTTAAAGAAAAAGTGCCTTCTGTCTGCAACTAACGAGATTCCTTACAGCAATAAACGAACGATGTATTTTCTTGAAGAATTAGGGCAGCGAAGACTTCCAGGAACGACGAAGCGAAAATCGATTCTGCGCGTCTTTCGCCGACGGGAGGTGCGGACAACCTGTCGCAACGAAGGGGCGAGACTACGAGACCGAATGAAAAAAAAAAAAAAATTGAAAATAAAAAAATTAATGTAAACCGAGGATGAACGATGATCAGTAAAACAAAGCTCGTCTGTCTCCTTAGCAAGCGGCCGACGGGGCGGCTAGAGCGGCGGGCACGGTTTACCGCGTTGTAGCGGGAACCCAAAGCCTCGGTCTAGGTCTTAGCGCCGCGCGCGACGTGGGTCCCGCGCCGGCGGCTGCTCCCGCAGCAGCCAGTGGCCCTGCCGCCCCTGTTGCGCCAGGTGCCCCAGCTGCCGCTGCGCCCGGTGCCCCAGCCGCTGCTGCGCCCGGAGCTGCTGGCCCGCAACCACCGGTACGCCATTCCTTCCGACAACCATCGTCGCCACTCTCATCAACACGAACGTAACTCTCTTCACTCTCATCCCTCATCCATCGTCGAATCGTCTCTTCCCATTCAACCATGTCACTTTACACTTTAACGCATTCGTCGCGAGGAGCACACCAGTACCGTACGACTATCAGGTCGAGTCTAAGTAATGGGTACGACGTTTTTACGTAATCTTGAGTCGTGTACGGTTTTTGGCTGAGGGGAATTTTTTGAAGGATTTACCGTCGAGTTTCCGAGATCTATTTCGTATTAAAAAAAAAAACAACAATAAAAAAAATTACTACATTGATATATTTCATACGTAAATTCGGTTTCACGTTTCTTGACCTGAGAATAAAGGGTTACAGCTTGGCTCTTGGAACGAAATTTTTACGTCATCTTGAGTCGTGTCTGATCTTTGGGTGAGGATAATTTTTTTAAGAGATGTATTTCGAATAAAGAGAAAAAACTAAAAATTAATTTTTATTACACAGATAGGGTAAAAGTGGGGAATATGGACCGGTCCATATATCATTGATTTACGTGTTAATCGAGGTGGGCCATATTCACCACTTCTACCCTATACTATAAATCGATTATGTTATATTATCGATTATATTTCATACGTAAATTTGGTTTCACGTTTCTCGACCTGAGAATGGAACGCGAATTACATCACGGCTCTTCCAGTATTCAATGACAATATCTTGCATTAAAAAAAAAAAAAAAATTTCGAATGACTATACGGTTAGTTCGCGAAACGGAAGAGTATTGCACAGTTCTGATAGTCGTACTTCATCAGAAACACTATAAAAAAAAATAACTCTGTTGTCTCGACCAGTGATTCCGGAAGTCGGTTCTTCAGTACTAAATTTTTATAATCAAACCACAGAGCGATTAGTTTCTTTAAACAAATCTGGTACGAAATAACTAAACGACTTCCGGTTATCCCTGAACGGCACTTAGCGTCGAGATTGATCAGACACGCTTTCTCACACCTCATCACATAGCATATGTCATCCCATTATTAAACATTATCAATCATTCTCGCAGACTATCTCCTAATCACGTAAATGCCTGAGCACCCTGTCTATCGTAACGAAGCATGAAAGCACTTGGCACTCTGTTATGCGTTTTTTCGTTTGTTTTTTTTAACTACATTTATATAACAGTTACTGTCACTCGTTTCACTTACGTTCGTCTACAACCGCGCATTCCTCTTTCTCAGAGTCGCTTTTTTTGCCGTGCAACTTTCGGATCTCTAACATAAAACTGACAAACTTTCAAATTCGTGTCTCGAATAATTTCTCTCGTGTCTGGCCAGTAACATCGAGTATTGTTTATCTTAATTTTTGTTTCTTGTTTCTGCATGTGACGCATGTCGCTCGAGATCTCATCGAGAGTTTTTTGATGATCTTTAACGCTTCTCCTATCGTGGGTACTTTAACGGACGTGTATACCCCTTTTCGCGAGTCCACTTGTCATCCGATCGCTCCACCCGCGGCCAACGGTCCCGACGCAACGCTGACGACCACCGACTTTGAACGATTTTTCTTCTTTTTTTTTGGGCCATCCCCGTTGCGTTCACGCACACGTGCGAACCTCGCCCAATCGGACCACGAGGAATATAGAGAAAAAACGAGAGATGCACAAGATTATTAATTAGTATGTTAATAAAAAAAAAACACCAAGTATATGAACGATGCAAATTTCGGTAGAATTGTGGTTGCAAGTACAGTAGCGAAGCACGAGATAAACATTTTTATTAAAATATCTCTTTAATGCTTGTAGGCAGATGAATCGGCGTAATCGTAAATACGAAGCTGGCGAAACGTTACCTTGGTGTATTAAATATAGCACACCGCTGACTCGTCTGCCCGCATCATTGTCGTTCATACATTATACATCATTTTTTTTTTCTTCACTCCACTTGTGTCACCCGAGTACGGTAAAGGATGGAGGATCTCGATCTCGTAGTGGGTACAAAGTGCTTCGCGAAGCATCTCGTTAGATTAGTTTCTTGCGGTCAAAGTACATTGCAAACGCCTCTGTGAGTGTGATTGAATTTTCCACGAGGTCGACGAGTCCAGCCTGTACTTCTCGTTCGTGACGAA
This sequence comes from Ichneumoninae sp. A BG-2022a, assembly GCA_030522665.1. Lineage (NCBI taxonomy): Eukaryota > Metazoa > Arthropoda > Insecta > Hymenoptera > Ichneumonidae > Ichneumoninae sp. A BG-2022a. Next base: position 27,477 of record JAPYZC010001173.1, read on the forward strand.
AAAAAAAACGGGTCACAATTTTTTTCTGCTCACCATTATCTCGCACTGGCCTTATACATTATTATTATTTTTTTGGTTGTAATTCACTCACTCGATTGTCTGTCGATTGTAACGTAATGTAAACAGCATATACGTAGGTGCGCACTTTTAGAGGATTATATCTCTCCCTCAGTAGCGGCAGGATCGAGGGGATGATGATAGCCGCATATATGGGAGGATCGAGAGGAGGTCTCAATTTTTTTATTTTTATTTTTTTTTTCCATTGTACTTATGTCGATTGCGAAAATGTAATTGTGTGCGATCGAGAGGTGTAAGCACCGTAGTGTCGGGAGCGCTGTAGCTGTGGACGTCGAGGTGCATATACTACTATATTTAAACTAATAGGTACATTAAATTATACCTATGTGAATGTACTACACAACACCGGTATATGCACGCGTCTATCTCCTGCTCTTTTGCTCTCTTAATAAGTATATTGTTTACCACGTAAATGGCAAGTCGTTATTTGTGTAGCTCCGCAAGTCTCCTCTTATTTCCTTGATTACCTTTATAATTTCTTCTTTTTTTTTTGTTATTATTATTATTTTTGTTCTTTCCGATATCCACAACCCAATTACCCAATGTCTCTGTCCTCGCACCGGTATTTTCCGCCTGTCGGTGAATCACCTGCGTAGATACGAGACTGCTTTTTCTTTCTTTATTTTTTTTATTTTTTTTTTTTGTTTTTTTTTTCCTACTACTGCCTTCTCGCCAATCAGCTAAGTCTCGACTGAACTCCGTAACGTCGAATATTTTACAGCTTGTCGCAGGAAGCGGAAGCTCCCAGCAGGGCGACGTCGCCGCCGGTGCTCCGTCGCCGGGCAGAAACGACGGAACGACCGAAGCCGTACCCGGACCCGTTACCAGGCTCTTCGTCATCGCCAATCGAGGAATCTCGAATCTCATCCAGGACCTCATCCTCGTGAGTTGCTGTCACGATTATCGTTGCATACCGCGTATCTCAGTGATATTGCAACCATTCGTACCTATAATCGTTAAAGGGGGTCCATCGATTTGAGCAAAAAAAAAAATTTATTTCCTTTTTTTTCACGTTCATAATTTTTTTTTCATCGAAAATCGCACGCGAACGAATCAATCGTAATGGTATCGCCGATCGTGGAAAAGTCTCCTGTAAAAGTCCCCAGCAGTAAGGTAAACGTACCAATGACCGGACACGTCCCAGTGGCCGGACAAGGCGTGCGTGCCAGAGATATGGAAATACGATTTTGCATGCATGTCCAGGGAGTGGGACTGCTTCCTTAAGTGTCCGGCCATCGGTACGTTTACCTTACAAGAAATTATCGAAAGAGGTCATTTTTTTAAGAAAGACATTAAACAAAATAGAACCATTGGTACCCATAATGGTTAAGAGAATGATCCGTCGATCCCAGAAAAATTATATAATTTCTTGTTTCCACGTTCATAATTTTTCTTTCATCAAAAATTCCACACAGTCGAATCAATCGTAACGGTGTCGCTGATCATGTAAAAGTCCCCAGGAGTACAAAAAATTGTCGAAGGAGAGTTCCATTATTTTTAAAGGTAGAACATTTTAAAAATGGAACTCCTCTTACAGTCGTGTACATTCCGACCCGAGAATTTTTTGCACGATCGGGTGAACCGTCACGATCAATCGATCGTGAAGAATTTTTCATCCAATTATATTTGTTAGCGAAGAAAAAAAAGAAATAAGACACGTTTTCGCGCCTTAATCGTTGCGCCAACAGCGCGATGGTCTTCCTGATAAATCTGTACCTTTCGCTTTAATAACTTCACATACGCGAACGTGTTTTTGTATCGCATCGCGGTTAATTGCTCCCGGGTCGATGATAATTTCGTGGCTAGCGTCGCTCCGTTGCTGACTTAATATTTCTGTTACTTAATAACCCTCCGGGCTGCCGCAATTCTTCGCGAGGCCCCAGGCCGGACGACGGGTCGAGGCGCGTGTGAAACAAATAGCGACAAAGTATCGGGCCTCGATGGCGACGATTATCGAACGTTTAGCCCCGCGGGGGGATTTAGGAAACGCGTTTGCAGAATACACGAGGAAATCGACGGACGATCCGATCGACGATCGACGATCAGTGCCGCAATATCTGGCCGTATTGCGGAAAATATGTGTCGCTGTTTCTCCGTCCGGTGAGCCGAGAGAACAAAAAAAGCCCGCAGACTTGTCTCCGAGAGATGATCGAGCGTCCGGTGTTCCAGTTTTATAAACGCAAGAGATTGCGCAACATTCGTCGCCCGTAGAATCGATCGAACGGACAAAAAAAAAATAAGCTTGCGAGCGACTTTCTCTATGAAATAGCTCGTCAGTTCGCCGGGCGAGCGGTGGGGGGGCAGCACGGGTTACGCAATGGCCGCTCGCGATCGCCACGCGAGAAACGCCGTCGGGCTTAGCTGCCGCTAGTCGCCAAGCGTCGAGACGCCCGACTGACCCACCCGGATAACGCCCAATTACCAATCGCGCACGGTGCGGTCGGCAGTTACGTAGAGCAGTGCCTTCGAAAGTCAGCTAGTTCTCGAAATTCCCGAAAGCGAGACAAATCAACGGGTTGTTTTTCATTTCTCGTTGCACAGACCAACGTGTGTGCGGACGCGGGTTTCGGATCGCAATGATATAATCGTCAAAACACATCCCGTTTGGCCGGTACGGAGATTCTCGCTCGTTAATGATCTACGATGCGTAGATGCAATAAATAACGGGCGTCGTTAACGGCTCGTCCGGTTCGATCATGCGCGGAACGCTATATCGAAGTGACGTCAATGAAGCGTTAATGACACTTAGGTGGCTTCCTTAATTGTTATTGCAATTGCCACATAGCTCACGATTTTATTCGGTCCGCTGTGGAACTTTCGCAACGACCTCACACCGTCAAGGATAGTCGCTCGTTGCTTTTAGGAAGGCGAATCGCGTATCGCCCGGCGCATGCGCAGTAGGAGGGCTCGGGCAGGGAAGGCTCCGCGCAGTTACTAAATTCAACGTTACAAATGTTTTCGCTTTGTCTGTTCGCAGCGTTTGGCAGCCACGAGCGAACGCATCGTAAACTTCAAGGCACGACTGATCACGTCGATCATCTAGACAATCAGCACCGTAGATACGGCCGACGCCAAACCACGATGAAAGATGTTACGTGATAAGCGTGCGCCAATGAGAGAGAATCGAGATGGCAGTGGGATTCGGGCGGTCGACGGCCGACGAATGCGTCGGAATCGCCCGCCGGATAGCGCCGGAGCGCGGGCAGCAAGACCGCAGAGACGTTCCGCTTGTGCAGCTGTGAATTTATTTTAATTTTAATTTTTTTTATTTAATTTTTATTAAATAGATTCTGCAAATGCGGAACTCGGGTACGACGCTGGCAACGTGCTGTCGTTCGAATGTTTTTTGTTTTGTTTTTTAATTCTCCTCCCGCTGACACATAATCGCATCGTTGCCCTTCGTACCAGAGATTCCACGAGCGCGTCTCGAGTTCGGGAAAAAAAAAGTTATGTTCGCAGACACCGCTGCGTCGTCCCTACTTGCGCTCCCTTTCCGATCCCCCCTCTCGAGAACTACTCGCATTCTTATTTCTTGCATATCGCGTAGGCTAGACGTAGGACAAGACTCGAAAGCCAGAACGGATATCGACGTCGATGCTGTGGAAATTGTTTTTTTTTTTTTTTTTTTTTTTTTTTTTTTTTTTTTTTTTTTTTTTTTTTTTTTCTTTTTTTTTGTTTTTTTTTTTTTTTTTTTTT
>JAPYZC010001174.1:0-21170 GCA_030522665.1 Ichneumoninae sp. A BG-2022a
CTCAGTACCTTTAGTATACATGATTTTTTTCAGATTTTTACACCATCAAGAAGTACTTGCAATTTTCAAAATGAAGCTTCAAAATTCCCAGAGTCAAGGACCAGCCGAATAGTCAAAAGATCGTTATTTATCCACGAAGAGACGCCGCGTTTTCAATTGTCGGTCTCGATAACAAGCTCCCCTTTAAAATTCCACTTCTCAAGCAATGAAATAAAAAAATGTTCCCCATCATCGTCTCACCGCGTTTTTTATTGCCCTGTTCGTGCTCAGCTTGCGATGAAAGCTTCGAGCTGGTTCCGTTTCCGCTTCGCTGCCCGAACTATCGGCGGCTTCATCCTTGCTCCTCTCGCCCGGTGTTTCCGCATCGTCGACTCGGCTACCCTTTGTCGATCGTTGCTGCCGAGCGACAACACCCCCGGCATCCTCCCAGGCCGCCGTGCCGACCACCGAGGGCTCCATGCCTCCTCAAAGAGGTGAATTCCCACCGCTATCTTCGGCCAACCGGTAATCTTCGCGACGGCGGTAATAACGACGGCGACGACGATAATGGAGGGAACAAGGTACTCAACGACGTCGACAATGCTTCACGTGACACCGATAATGACCTTGTTGTTTCCATTCTATATCTTCGGATTCTTCGCCTCTTGCTTTTCTCATTCGGACTATGGATTCATATATTTTTTTTTTTTATAAAAAAAAATTTACTATTTTTTGCTCTTTCCCAAGTCGAGGGGCCGCTCACTTCCGGTTTGGCGGCCGAGGACCGGAAACTCGTTTACCAAAAATTTGGAAAAGGTAAGTCGGTCATGAGATTGTGAAGCTCGTCCTCGCGTCGAACGTCAGTCGTTGCCTGTGTAATGCGACCCGGAACCATCGTTCGATTTATCCGTGGCTCGTCCAATTTTTTCGGGACTCCAACGACTACGTATCTTCGTTCAAACGCCTGTCGGTACTTCGTGCAATGTCCATCTTCATCGCGAGGAAGACGCGGCTTTTCTGTTCCCAACGATGCACTGCAAAATAAAAAAAAACATTTTTTTATTATCATTAAAGTTTTATTGGAGAAAATAACAATTGATCGCAAACAATTGCTCGATTGATAATTGTTCACTTCAAAATTGTATAGAATTTTCCTAAAGAACATTTTAAGGAACTGACAAATTTAAAGTAACGAATTGAAATTTAATTAGTAAAATTGTTTTCCTTTTCTTAAAGTTATTTTGCTGTTTAAACTAAACTCTCGAAAGCGCGGTGTAAAGAGCGTCGATTTCAATACATCGTTTAAAACAAATAAACGTTACAGCTAAATGCGAATGACCACTGGATGGACATTTAGGACCAAACGTAAATTTTGAAATAATTTTGATTCATTGATTTCTACCCAAACTGACCTTTTGCGGAAGATATTTAATGCACGGAAAATGCATAATTCCTTCGTTTAACAAGTTTAACCCTCCGCTCCGTGGTCCACGAAAATTATTCGTTTTTCATGATGCACGAATGTATTGCTAATAAAAAAAATAACCCTTTTTATTAGCAATACATTTTTGTTTATTTCAGAAAATGTATTACTTAACATGAATTTTTATTTTTATCACAAACAAATTGTTCGATTGATAATCGACCGTTTCTAAATTATCGTATAATTGTATAGAATTTCCTACTGAAAATGTTGAAAAATTGGGCCATTTGCTGTGATAACAAATTTAAAGTAACGTATTAAAGTTTAATTAATAAAATTGTTTACCTTTTAAAATGTTATTTCGCTGTTTAAGCTAAACTTACGAAAGCGCAGTATAAAGAGCGTCGATTTCAATGTATCGTTTAAAACAAACACACATTACAGCTGAATACGAATGACCACCGGATGGACGCTTAGTGTCAAACATACATTTTAGAAATTATTTGTATTAATTAATTTCTACCCAAACTGACCTTTTGCGAAAGATATTTGATGCACAGAAAATGCATAATTGTTTCGTTTAACAAGTTTAACCCTTCGCTCGGCGGTCCACGAAAATTACTCGTTTTTCAATGATGCACAAATGTTGTTCCGGTTTGAAAGAGCACATAGTCGAGGAAAGCTGCCTCGGCGAACGAAGAGAAAAATTCATACCCGCATCCTGTTTTGGAGCGGTTTTTTTTTCGAGGGAAAAAAACACTGACACTGTAGAAACGATTTTTCGCGGTTTGCGATGAAATTATCGAGCCCGAAATACTACGGCACCGAAAATACTGAAAAATTTCAACAAAAAAGACGCTAATGGATTCACAAAAATATCGGGGGATAAACACACTCGTGCGCAACGGGATGATACACTGTGGATGCCGAGGCGTAACCATGGACGTCCGAGATCCATGCCTGACGGAACCGACCTTGCGCAATTTTATCCTACCGCTGTACCCACCGAGTGGCTATCGCGGTTCGCGTGGTAGAAACAAAAATCAATTACTATATCCCCGCGGTGAAAAACACTGTTCTCGCTTACTGCGTACTGCGCGAATTGGGACGTGTATATTGTCTCGATGGTACCGAGATTGGAAGCTTGACAAACTTTTTTTTTTACTTCTTTTTTTTATTTTTTTTTAAACGGCTCTCAAAAAGCTAAAAATAAAATTTGTCGTAGAGGAGGCTTTGCGAGTTAAGAAAACGCGATAGGACGTTTTTGTTTAAATTTAGTTTGCTGGCCTATTCTTTATTGTTAGCTCGGAATAAAAATATTCGAAAAAAAATGTATATTCATTTTTGTTTTAAACAAAGATTAGTTTGTTCCCAAATAATCGAAAGTTATATTCCGATTGATGAAGAGAACGGGTTGAAAGACAATTGACGAAACATATGTAAGTAATCGTTATATTTACAACAGTCGCCTATCAAGCAGGTACATTTAATGTTTCTCTCACCCATTAATTTTTTGGTTCTTTTTTTGCTTTCTTTTTTCATAAAAATACATTACTGTAATGTGCACAACACTCGACAGACTAATACTGATGAAATCTCTCGATCGACCGAGATCTCACGGAACTTTGTGTCAGGACACTACATATTAAATGGCACTATACAGCAAACGCTCACATACGTGATCGTGAGTTTTTCCGCTAACAGTAGAATTGTCCGATTTACGACGAGGCGTTCATCATTGAAATTATTTTGATTTATGAAGACGACTCAAAATTTAGCGCTAATAATTTTATCTCCGAGACTCGAGGCGATTAATAGTTTATTGTTGGTTCTGCAATTTTTGTTCGCTCGAATCTACACGAATAGTTGTCCGAAGTCCGAACAAAACAATGTTTTTCGACGACGAACAAAATCAACTTTCGTGCGTGTATGAAAAATATATTTTTTTTTACCCGAGACAACAAAATATCGATCCCAGCCTCCTTCGGCACTTTCTCGGCGTCGATTCGACTGGTGGTTCAATTTTGCACAAAATTTGTCGCGATATGCTCAACCCGGACATACGAAGACGACTCAAAATTTAGCCTGTATAATTTTATCTCTGAGGCTCGAGGCGATTAACAGTCTATTGTTGGTTCTGCAATTTTTGTTCGCTCGAATCTACTCGAATAGTTGTCCGAAGTCCGAACGAAACGATGTTTTTCGGCGACGAACAAAATGAACTTTAGTGCGTGTATGAAAAACTATTTTTTTTTACCCTAGACAACAAAATATCGAACCTAGCTTCCTTCGGCACTTTCTCAGAGTGGGCTCGACCGGTGGTTCAATTTTGCACAAACTTGCTCGCGATATACTCGACCCGGACAAGGAACCTTCGATCGAAATAGTTTCGTCGTTAAGTGCGCTACTTTCGTGCCACGGCAAAAGATCTTGCTCTATCCTATTAGTTTCTATATTGCGAGATTCAACAGACGGATTTTCCTTCTTCGTAGCCGAAGGTGGATTGTCGACGGGAACTCGGCGACGTTCCGACGCGAAGTGACTGTCGTGCAAGACTATGCCAGACGTACGATTGCGATTGTCGTGATTAACAACGGTAAAAGTTTTTTTATCCGCGTTCTCTATAAATTCGAAACGTTCGTCGCCGTTCGAGTCGTTCCTCGGATCGAACTCGCCCACGACCGCCATTTCCTCGAGCGGCAGCAGAGTGAGCTGGCAGGGATACAAGGAGAACTCGATTTCGCACAGATCGTGCGGCGTCTCGGGCGACGTTGCGTCACCGACGTTGTTGCTCTTCATAAATTCCATATTGGCGTGTGCCAAAATTTCTTTCTCCAAAAATATTCTCAATGATTTTTTGCTCAATTCGACATTTTTCAAATTTGTTCGTTCGCCAGTTTTTTTCAAAGCCGCGCAGTCGTTCAGGCTTATCTTCATCTTTGGCAGTGCCGCCTGACGATAACCGACCGATTTCGGACTGTTGGACGTGGAGCGACGCGGCGAATACATGAGGAGCTTGTCGGCGACGGATTTCGCTGATTTTATCGAATCGGTGTCGTTCGTCGCCGGCAGCACGACCGGAGGCGAACCTCTTCGACGAGGACTCTCGAATACTGACGGTGAATCTGATGGCGGCGACTGTCACTTGCATGACAGAAAAGATTGATCCGATTGCTTGCGATGCTGATACGTCAGAGGCGCGACGAGCCTGCTGTCCTTGCTCTTGTAATGCTCGTTGAAGTCCAGACGGACGCTCAGCAGCTGAAGCGACACGTCCTCGGCGGAGGCGAGCATTAGGAGGAATTTTTTCACTCGATCCTGCAATTGAAACAAGATTTTTTTTTATGTTCGTTCTGGCGGTTTGATCTCAACATTGTTTTGTACTGAGTTTGGGCAGTGAATTAAGGATGCATCGCACATACATTGCAAACCAAAAGTTTCATTCGAAACAAATATTGGTACTTCTCGATATCTAAAATATCTCAACCAAAAATCTAAAATAAATCGACCGTATTAATCGTGTCAAGGCCCTTCTTTTTTCACAATAATAAGGCCAAAAAGTTATTGACACATTCTTAAAAGAATTAATTGTTTTAAAGAAATGAAAAAAACTTTTTTTATTTTAAATGAATTTGTTGATTTTTTTTTTAATTCGTATGAATTTTTTCAGAATTTTCTTAACTTTGGAAATTTTATTTTTTTGTAATTTTGAAACATCGATGTAGAGGCACGTATTTCGGATATGTTTCCGGCACCTTTAATACAGTTGATTTTTTCAGATTTTTATACCAATCGAAAGTGTTTAAATTCTGACTGAATCTCACTTATGGCTTCGAATGTACGTGTGAAGCATCTTTAAATTGCTATATCGAGGAAATTAATGCGAGTTTAATAATCACCTGATATGTTCGGGACAAAAGTTTCAGTTGAATGGACAGAGTGTTCAAATACTTTGTAAAAGCAGTCTGTCTCTCGGCGTTTTCCGCATCGGTGCTGTTCGACCTTCCCCACTTGTTAGTCTGTTCGCTCGTAACTTCAACAAACTTGTTTGCGTTCAATCGCGCCTCGTATTCCTGCGTAGCTCGGGCGAGAAAAGTTTCCTCGAGATTTTGCAGATCGAGAATTGGTCCGTAAACGGATCGTAAGTGATCCATCAATTCCTGCAAAACGCGAATCATTTAAATTTCAAATAGCGTGGAAGCGAGTAAAAATATTGTTGAGAGTCGTTGATTTTTACTTGGGAGTCTTCGTCCAACAGAGTTCCGTGCCTCACCGCGTCGACGAAGCTGTTGTGCGCTACGATAATATCGTCGAGCGAAGAAGCCTGTTTGAGTTGCTTCGCGAATACGTCCCACGAACACTCGATCACCTTCAAGCAGAAAATGAATTGAGATGAAGTTGACCGATTTTCTAAAGATGTGAGTAGAGGTTTCGGCAATGGTGCGGTCGGTTTCAAGAAATAACTTCTCGATTTAACGTTTCGGCCCTGTGGCCGGGCCCTCTTCAGAAAGTTGTATTTTAAGAGAACTAGAAATTAATTTTACAATAAATTTACAAATATGTCTTAATTTAATATAATTTTAGTAAAGATTAGTAAGAACTAGTAATGGTGACTTACCAATCAGTAAAACAAGAATTTCAGTTTGTCGCAAAGAACGTGGAGAAAAACCACCTTGGAAGGGGTGGAAATTTCCATGAAATTTTGTTTTATATTTGTTTCCTTTGCGATTGTTAAAATTCCAGTTAATTCCAGTTAAATAAGATTGTTAAAATTCCAGTTAAATTTCTTTTATGTTATTAAAACTTTGGTGAATCACCATTATTAGTTCTTACTAATCTTTACTAAAATTATATTAAATTAAGACACATTTGTAAATTTATTGTAAAATTAATTTCTAGTTCTCTTAAAATACAACTTTCTGAAGAGGGCCCGGACACAGGGCCGAAACGTTAAACCGAGAATTTATTTCTTGAAACCGACCGCACCATTGCCGAAATCTCTACTCACATCTTCAAGCAGAAAAATTGCAATTTTTTTTGTTCTTATAAAAGAAATGCATTTTATCCTAAAATAGATCGATGTGATTTACCTCGAACAAAAAGTAATACTGCATCTGATGAACCAAATGTACCATGCTACTGGTTATCAAATGTATATGATTCTGAATTGGCAGAACTTCGGGCATTTTTCGAAACATCTTCGCCGACGTCGTTTGTTGCTTCCATATTGCCGATAAAATGGACTCCATGCGCTTGGCTCGCCACAGCGAGAAGAACACAGTTTGATATGTTTGTCGGCACGGTTCGAGGATCTGAAATCATTGATCTTAGTTGTATAGCCCGGAGGTGAGGTACAGTTTTTATGTCGAATTTCGACATGACACTATTATTTTTTATAACAAAGCCCAAAGGAAATTATTAAAATGGACAACAAAGTCTATCTCGTATGTTCTAAGGAACATATTCGGGAATGAATTCGCAACATTGAATTTTTCGTGATCATCGTTCGAGGTCTTTTAAAACATGGCAATCTCAGGTGAACTAAAATATGAGTAGGCTTGACTGATACACAGGACGGAGAAATCTAGTCTTACATTATAATAATATAATAATACATTAAGATACAGTTATAAAATCCTCGGATTTTTTTTTTCAAACTGTGTTTTTTTTAATAGATTTAAGTTGTTATTCAGAGTTCTAAATTAGAATTCACTGTACAGTGGTTGGAAAAAGGAGAAATCCGCCAAATAAATTAAATTAAAATAATATGTAACCAATGGTTCGAAACGGATTGCTTTCGCGGGAAAAGGGGTAGCAATTGCGAACTGGTGTTGAAAAAGAACAAACATAATCTATTAATGGAATTCAAAGTGTTAATTGAATCTTTGGTCCGTTACCGTTCCAATTGGGCCGTCCACGTTGTAATCAAGAATGAAGACGTCCCAGCCTGTTTCACTTTCCGACGGCGCTAATAGTCTAACGTCCAATCGCCGTTGAACATCTATGTCTTCTTGCTTTGTACAAGTTGCCCTTATAGCCGTTTCCAGGATCGATGATATGTTGTGCGGATACAGCGAGTTTGCCGGTTTGGTCAGTTCAGATCTGAAATATAAATGTTAAAGTGTTTGAAGTACGATTCACGCTGCGACAACTCAAACTCGTCTTGATCTCCGACTTTGGGTCGACAACATGAATTGCTGTACCAAAATTTTTTTGTAACAACAATATATATGTTTGTCATTGATATAATCGGCAAGTGCCGGTCAATATATCGACGCGCCGCACTCAAGTTCGTGCCCAATATAAAGAAAAAAATACGACTTGGAGCGTGGCCTGGGTAAAATTTACCGGACAATTTTTTTTCTCAACCACAAAAATTGTAAATTTATTGTACCGAACTCGAAGCCGTGGACGGCTCATTATGCAAAAACGCGTACAATTGTGATGAAAAATGAATATACTTGTTCATGGAAATGAAAGTACATTACAAAAATTAAAGTGCTTTTGTAGTGAATTATTTACAATAAAGTATTTCCAATGTTTTTAATACACTGAAAATTAATATTTCATCACAATTGTACTTGACATTTAATGTACCAGTTTTTGCATAAAAACTTCCAGTCCGATACATTAAAATTCATACGAATTTTTTTACAGCGCTAGTGTAAATTGTGAAGCGTTACATCAGTCCCTCATATGGCGCAAAAAAGGAACGACAAGGACTTGACAAGGCCTATTGGGGGCCTGAGAAGGGCTTTCAGGTGGATGAGTGGGTGTGGACTGTAGATTTATCCTTACTCCAGTAAGTGCATAAGATGCTGTATAAAATGCCCCTGTCCAAGCAACAAGTATCCCTTGATCCCTTGAAAGTGCTCCATCAATTGATACTGTTTCGTCAATATTTCAACGACTCTAGTGGAAGTTTCTTTGTAGGCGGCATCCATCATAGTTTGCAACGGTCCATCGGGATCCATGTCGAAGAAAGCCTCGACTGAAAATATAAAAGAAGAAAATTGAAAAACGATCCGTTAGCTCCAACCGCTCAGAGACTTCGCTCGACCCACTGACCGTTGTAGTCCGCTGGATTGTTTCTCAAATTCTCCGTACCGCGTCCTTGCAGAGGTGAAAAATCTTTGCAAACTTCGCGCAAAAAATTGATACTCTTTCCCGTACCGAGAATCTTCTTGGCTTGAGATTTACTGATAAAACTCGGTACCATCGAGTCGCGAACTTGATACTTTTCGTGCCACAATCTGTCGCCGCCGACATCGGCGCAAGCCTCGATGAAGAATTCCTTGTACGGATCGTCGAGCTCACCGTCGGCGATCCAACGAATGAGCATGTTGTAAAGGGGATCGCACACACTCTCGAGAATCCTCTTGACGACCTTTTTCACTCCCGCGTCGCCGTGATAACTGAATTCGTAGACCGCCGATGCGAGGGCCCCGCCTTTTTGACTCTGGCACGCTCTGACGATACTCGCGAGCCACTTCAGCGTTTCCAGGGGATCGTAGGCCCACAAATGCAGATGGGACAGCGTTACCCCGTCGAAACTAAGTGGACCTTGTGACCTAACAAACAAATGCGAATATTACTCGCTGTCTATATTACCTTACCAGCATTGCATCGCGACAAAAGAAGAATTGCAATGGCAATTATTTTGGACATTAAAAAAAAATCTTCTCCATAAAGGTTCACAATATTTTTCTTTCTCGATAATTGGCACTTTTCTTTTCGACGCATCGTATTTTCAACTCAAATTATTTTGCATACTTTTCATAAAATTTCTTGTCTACAAAGGGTCATGATTTTTTTCTTTTTCGTTAATTTTCCTTTTCGTCGAATCGTAAAAAAAATGGTAAAATTGGCATGAAAAAAAATTGTGTACGGACGAAAAATGTTTGTTAAATTTTTTTTTTGCCGCATGACGTGATATGCCTACCTGTTGACTTGCTCTTGCATTATCGCCACGAATCTGTAGTATTCCGACAATTCTTTGTGCATCGCAGCGACGAAACTGTCGGCGACTCTGCTAGCGCCTGCCATCGACATTCTTTCCAATCCGCGTCTGACGACGTTGTGCAAATAGCCCAATTCGCTGAGTCGCAGAACCGCTTGCTTGTGCGACCTGTTCACGTTTGCAGTGGGATCGATTTGAAATCCATAATTGGAGTCTAGCTTGAGGACTTTTCCCTCTATTCCTTGAAAGGAGTAAATCAAGTCCTGGACCAACACATCTTCGGAAGTGCAATCCTCATTGAATATCCTGCTCGAACTTTGCGGCACTCCTCGCAGTGCAGTTTCGTTCGTGGTCAATTGCATGATTTGAGCATTGGAACAAGTCTGAGACGATTGACCTTTATTCGTAAAAAAAATGTATTGAGATTTAAGTCGAGTTCAGATTAAAAGAAAATTGAGATTTACTTTCCCGCAATGCGCTTACCACTGGTAGACGCGATCGGCGAACCTACACCAAGGCGCATGTCCGGAAACGAGTAAATTCTGTCTCTAATTTGATCGGCGGACTGACTCGTGTACATCATAAATATCAAAACGCTCACGCGATTCTTCAGAGGCTAAAAAAAATGAGAAAAAAAAATTAAAACATAGTAGAAAATTATTAATTTCAACAGTTGAAAATTAATAGTAAAGACTGTTTACATTCACAAACAAACTCATATTTTTTATTTAATTTATAATATTACAAATAAATCGTATTACGATAATCTTTTGTTAAAACATAAGTCATATTAAAATAAATAAATATTTATTAATAAATATAAACTATCGTCCTAAAATAAGACATGTATGGCTGAAGAACTGTGGCCGATGGGCGATTGGCAATATGCAATATAGGTGAAAACAAATACATTTTTTAGGTAAAAAAATTGTTACTTTTTATGTATTGTTAATAAATTCACTACTACTACTACTAAACTTGTACATCACCATCGCACTCACACACTTCCTCTCAAATAATGGCAAACACGCAACAAAGTCTTTAAAACCCTGCTTTACCATGTAAACATTTTGGCCAATAAAATTCTTGTTCTGCTACTACCAAAGATAAACTAGTGATATTAGTTTCATATCAGAAATAAATCTACATTATAATAAAGTCCATGTCGATTGGATACTCATACAGAAACACACAAATACTCACACATACTGCAATCATGCACAGTGCACGAGTCAACATAACTGCTAGTAATATTATTTTTTAAATAAAACATACGTAAGTATTAAAATAAATAAATATATAACTGGAATACCTTGTCTTTCAGATCGTTGTGCAGTTTGTCAAACTGTATGGCATCTCTAACGGATAGTTTGCTCTTTATGTGAGCAGCTACGGAAGTTTCGTCCTCGCGAAAATGCTCCGCTCCTTGAGTCGACGATAACAATCCGAGCGAAAATCTCAGGAATTTTCTTATCACATCTGCAATTGACAGAAGAATTTTAACAGAATAAAAAAACCACCAAATCCTTCATCACGTAAGCCGTTGCATTTTCGATCTAACGTTTCGAATTACATTCTTACAGCTTTGTGAAAAATCGACATAAAAATGCATAATTAATGTCGATCCGTTTGTCAACAACTGAGTTACGGAACCAAACATTCGTCGTGAAGCGAGCCGACTTGGCACGCGAGAGAAAACTGGCAGTGAAAGATTAAACAGTCATCGTCGTGGTACAAAGTGTCGTGAGACGCGTAAATAGAAAATCATCACGACAATTAAATACACCAGGCGTGCAAAGTTGAACAGTCGGGAAGTTAACACTCGAACTGTTAAGTGTAAGTTAATAAACAACAACAACAAAAAGGTCGAACATAACCGTACCTGGTTTTTGTTCGCCGCACAGCGAGACAACCATTTTCTGAAGAAGATCGCTAACAGTCTCAGTTTCGCCGGAACTCATTGTTGCAAAAGAACGAATTTACGTGTGGTTAAAGAGGACCTCCGCACTCGATAAAATATCCTCTCTTCTCATTTGATACAAACTGACACTTGTTTGATACACCGAAAGTTTTTTTTTGCCTAGAGGGAGCGTTTTTAACATTCGCACTTCAACGGGCGCGTTTCGACATCAGCTGCATTCGCAGCTTCGGCCCGTAAAGGTCCGTTCAGGAACTTTTAAAAACCAAACATCTTCAGAAGGGTTTGTGGATTATAAAATATTTTTAAAATATCCAGCAAGGGATTGCCTGACGATTATCGAAAGCCTCGTTCGATAACCCACAATTTTAGTCTTTTGCCAGAACGGTCCAATTTCTCAGAACTTAAAAATCTCTTTCTCGCTTCGAGAAATCACCGCGAGGTTCCCTTCGGGCGGTCGCGACTATTTTCGCCCAATTTATGGCGTTCAGGTTGTGTCCAGTTTGTGCCCGATCGAGCGACGATGTTGACGATTGAAGCAGCTAGACCGCTGTCGTAGTTCTGTTATTTTCCGAAGCCAAAAAAAACAACAAAAAATCGATGTCGCGTGTTACACTTCCCGAGAATAAAGAGTTGCGAATTTGTCGACAGAGTCTTGAATGAGAGTCAACGAAGTTTTGCGCTACAGTATCGGGACAAGTGTCATTTTTTTTTTTTGGTTGTAGTTCGAAGGTTTTTTTTTACGTAGCCCTTTAAGAGAGACACGCAAAATGAGCGAGGAGAAGGAAAATCCGAATGAGATGGAGATCGACGAGGGCAACGTAGCGCCCGTAGACGCGCCGATGGAAGTTGCCCACAGTTCTGCGGACAGGAGTTCAGCGACGCTGGCCAGTCCGAACAATGCTTTTCGAGTCATGGCATCTTCGGGCACCGTGGGCTCCGTGTCGATAAGTCTCCATCCTCTGGTCATCATGAACGTCAGCGAACACTGGACCAGACTCCGGGCGCAGGAAGGAAGCGATCAATTGGGTAATTTTTTAACTGTATTTTATTAAATTTTTTGCCACCTTAATTATTGCCAATTTTTTTGTCACACAAATTGTATTTCGTCCACAGTTTACGGAGCTCTGATCGGCAAGCAAAAGGGACGCAACATCGAGATTATGAATTCCTTTGAACTGTTGTTTTCGTGCATCGGCGACGACGTAATCATCGACAGGGATTATTACACGACGAAGGAGGAACAGTTCAAACAGGTTTTCAGCGAAATGGACTTTTTGGGATGGTACACGACCGGCGAGACTCCCAACGAGAGGGACATCAGGGTTCACAAACAGCTGTGCGAAATAAACGAATGTCCGGTACTTATGAAACTGGATCCGCGCCCAAAAAATGCGGATGTAAGTTTCCAGTTAGTTTTACAAACTACATCCGAAGTGGTGCATGGCTCAATTTTTTTTATTTCATTATCTTGACTGTGTATCTGACCCGAGCAGCGATCACCTGCTGACGTTGTTCAAAATCCAAAATACTGGAATATTGAATATTTTTGTTTGTAAAAAAAAGTTAATTTTACGACCAAAAATACTTCACTTCCCGACTGATGAAGTCATGTACAACCGGAAAACGTTACTGACGGTCCGGAAACTTATGTTTCAACCAAAAAACGTTACTTCCAGTCAGAAAATGTTATTCTTCGACCGGAAACGTCATCGTACCGAAAATACGGCTTTTCCGGTGTAAAAATCTTACCTTTCGACCGAAAAGTGACGTCACACCGAAAAAAACGTCGTTTCTGGTCGAAAAATGAGATTCTCGAATCGAAACTGCAATATTTCCGATATGACGTCATTTCCGGTCGGAAAATGAAATTTTTTAACCGGAAGTGATGTATTACCATAAACGTCCGAAACAATAAATTTCCGGATCCTAAATTCAACAGTCAGTACCGACGGCGAGAAGCGCCCGACCCACAGCAACCTGCTGGTATTATTACAATACAAGTTGCAACCACAAAAGCTTACTTCCAGTCAGAAAATGTTATTTTTCGAACGGAAACGTCATCATACCGAGAATACGGCTTTTCCGGTGTGAAAATGTTATCTTTCGCCCGAAAAGTGATATCACACCGAAAAAACGTCACTGCCGGTCGAAAAATGAGATTTTCAAATGGGAACAGCAATATTTCCGATATGACGTCATTTCTGGTCGGAAAATGAAATTTTTTAACCGGAAGTGATGTATCCCTATAAACGTCCGGAAAAATTAATTTCCGCAACGCCCGAGCCACAGCAACGTGCTGGTTGCTGTGGTCATTATAATACAAGTAGTAACATCAAATTCCTTTACTTTACTTTCAGCAATTACCAGTTTCAATGTACGAATCGGTCATCGATTTGGTCTCCGGAGAAGCCACGATGTTGTTCGTGCCGTTAACTTACACACTGGCGACCGAGGAAGCCGAGAGAATCGGCGTCGATCACGTGGCCAGAATGTGTAGCAACGATCAGGTCGAAAGTTCTCTAGGTAATTAATGTCAGCGAAATTGCGCTTAAGAAGAAAATGATTGTAAAAAAAGGGGTGATGCGCAATTTTTCAGAACTTCTGTATCGCGATGATCTTTGCAAACATGCACAGTTACACTACAAACAATGTTCTAGAAAATAGATATGTTTTATTTCGCACACTTGCATTTGTTCACAAGTGTGGGGAAAAAATGCAATATACGCAATTTATTTCTGTTTAGTGGCCGAACATCTCGTGGCGCAGCACAGCGCTATCAAAATGTTGCACTCGAGGGTCAAGTTGGTTCTGCGATACGTCCAGGCGGTCGAGAGCGGTGAATTGAAAGGCAATCACGAAGTTCTAAGAGCGGCTTGTTCGTTGGGTCACCGTCTGCCAGTTCTGGATACTCCCAAGTTTCGAGCGGACTTTTATAACGTAAGTACCGGTTTTCGAGCATAACATTTTTCCTTGTTTATCCGTAATTTTTCCATGTCACTACGAGTAATTCGTTATTTCAGCAATGCAACGATTTCGGTCTCATGACGTATCTCGGCATCATCACCAAAGGTTGTAACGACATTAATCAATTTGTTAACAAATTCAACATTCTCTACGACAAACAGTGTATGGGTCGACGTTTGAGAAGTTTCTTTTTCTGATAGTTCGACGTATCTCTCCCAGCTGTAATTGTTCTTCTTCTCAAATACCTCATCGATCGCGCGAATAAAGTTTCCAACCCACACCCGAAATTTGCGCTTTACATAAACGCTGCTGCGAATACAAAGATAAGCTGATTACTTCGAATCTGTACAATTTCAAATAGTAACAATTTTCTCGAGTTTGCTTGTTTATAATAATTTTACTTACGACACCCGCAATTTCTAATAAATCTCAGCTCTACAGATTCATGCGGATTTTTCTTTTCGAGTTATGTGTATCGACCCTTTAACAATTATATTTTCGCGGAAAAACTCTGGTGAAATGTTCATATCGCTGTCTCATACACGATGAAAATTTTTATTTTCATATCGCTTATCTCATAATTTTACTTTATTCGCGCAGCCTCCTCTATGAGGAAGCCTTAGGGCTTCCGACCGAATACAGAAAGGGCTTTCTCATAGAAGAAGCTTTGCGAATAAACGAAAACTTCAATTTTCATATTTTATGAGAAAACTATATGAAAATTTCAATTTTCAACTTTTGTGAGGAAGCGATACGATCATTTCAATAAAAAAAATTTTACTCCATACGATCAGCCTCTTCTGTGAGAACATGAAATGACAAGATTCAACATCGCTACTTGAGATAATATTTCTACCTTCTTACCTCGGAACATCGACATTTCTTCGTCGCGCAAGGTTGAAAAAAAAAATTCCTCGGTGTACATTAAAAATTTATTAACATTTCCTATTATATACAATTTATATTTATAATATCCGTTTTCCAAATCGACAATCCCTAAAGCAAACGGCGCGACAATCACGATCGTAATTAGAAACTCCGTACGGCCGATGACTGTGACGACGAGTTTACAATCGCCTCTGGGATTTACACTGTTTGATTCGAAGACTGTCGAAATATTCTCTCTCGAAACGACGTTGTGTCTTCTGGGACATGCCCGGCGCTGGCAATTAAGTTGCACTCATCGAATACATTTCACGTGTTTTAAATGGAAGACCGCTTTACAATCCGAACAACTCCCCACCCGATCAAACGTATCTTTTTCATAGGCCGGTATTTTTATTCGATGAGACAACCCACGTCCCCTTAAGTAGATCATTTTTTCAATTGCCATTCTTGCACACAAAAATTAACGCCTGAATTCTAATGGGGTTGTAAAAAAGCTGTCTATGCGAAGAAAGTGACCGCACGTCGAGCACTCGCCTGCAAACATCTTTCTATGAATATACTAATTGAATATATTCATCTTTCTATGAATATATTACTCTATTAATTGTATATAGTAATTTGACTTTTTTCGTTATACCCTTCTTGTACAAACAGTACTGTACAAAATATAATATAGTATATTGTGCCGCGCGTCAATTATTGCCTGTTATTTTCGTCGTGATCCTGGGCTTTAACCCTTTCAGTCGCGCACACGTTTTTTGGTCGTTCTTATCGTGAAACGAGATTCCTCGGACGATAACTCCTCGGAGACAAGAAAGGAACATTCGCAACAGTTACGGCGTTCGAGCGTCGCAGATGCTTTCATTATTATTCGATTTATTTGGATATAAATACGATTGATCTATTTTTTGTTATCCGTCTCACTGTAAATTAATAAAAACTGGATGATGCCAGAAAAAGTTTCAAAAAATACAATAAAAAATATACAAAGAGTGTAAAGTATAAAGAGTGCAAAATATATGTGAGAATTTTTGTCCTTCGTATTTGAAAATTCGTGACTGAAAAGGTTAAACGACTCCAGATGGTTTTGATTCAATGAAAAAAACGACTCAATGATATTTCTACCTGATATGCTTGGAGTTTGTGTTCGTGACTGTTCGGTTTTAATCGTCGTTGATTTTTTTTTCTTTTTTTTCAATTCTTTTGATAAGCATATATGAATCGTCGTACTCTCCACGACACTTTGTTACACTTTGATCTCGAGTCTCAAATGAAAAATTTCACTAAAATCTTTTCATATATGTATGGTATATATATATATGTATATTTACCGCCGCTGCGGTAAATTTAACGGCTCAGCGTTTCGAGTATATTCATTCGACGGTCGACGTCGACAAGCTGTCCTCGATCATCGTGGCTAAAACGTCCACGAGAACGGACAGCATAGCGTCGGGCTAAGGACTCGGCTTGTCAACGCCGATTAATTCCTCGAACAGGCTGTTCCGTCCTTTGACCCTTTCCTCGAGCGTGTGAACGGCGAATCTCAGTGTCGCTGCAGCTAAATCGCCCACCGACCACCGACGATCCGTCAACACTCGGCTTACAGTGTCCAGCTGAAATTTTTCAACATTTATTTCCACACTCGAACAACAAAAATCTGCGCGATAATAAAAATGCGAATATCAAAATTATAATTTGCGATAGGAATTGAGGAATTATATTTTTTCATTTTCTAAACGTTTCGAATAAATTCTGAAAATTTCGGAAGACATTTCCATACGCGGACATCAAAAATCTTTTCGATAATAAAAATGCGGAAACAAGAATAAAAATTTTCAATATAAATTGATGAATTATTTTTTTCCATTTTGAAAATGTTCGGAATAAATTCTGAAAGTTTCAGAATACGTTTCCATGCGCGAACAACAAAAATCTACACGACAATAAAAATATGAATATAAAAATTATAATTTGCGATAGAAATTTAGTTATAAACTGTTTGCTGTGGCGATGATTTTTTTCTTTAATAAAAATTTGTCTTGTACCCAGATGCGATAAATGTTTTACACTTGGATGACACACTTTGATAGCGGCGATTTACGACGATCAAAATTAAAGGTATAAGATAAATTTTGTTCGCACGTTACCTTGGTTAAGCTCGGATTGCCGGAAGTGTAGTAAATCAGTCTAGGTACACCCGCTAACGAGGCGGCCAGCCATTGAATAACCAGTTTTAATTGAGGATCCCCTTTCAGGCGCGATCCGCAGCCCCAATTGCCAGTGGCGACTGGCATTAGGCCACCTCCTTGAGGACTACTGTCGCCTGGCAGCTGTCGACAGATCGTTCAATAAAATTAAGACATCTTACGTATCAAGACACCTCGTGTTTAACATCGAATTCAATCGTGGGGGTAAAAAAATTAGATTATTATCAAAATTTTATATATATTATACTGCAACTGCAAAAATAATGCTTGCACGGATTATTTTCCAAGTAACGATTGAATTACATGTCTATCTATGTCTATAATTTATTTATACAGAAAGGAACACATTGAAATTAATTTTGGGTGGAGTCGATGTTGGCAAGCAAAGTGTTCCGAATATTTCGCGCCTAAATTAAATTTTCTAGCGACGATACTGGCCATTTTATGAATCGCAAGTGTTCGATGTAACGATTGAATTAAATGTTTATCTATATCGATAATTTATTTCTACAGAAAGGAGCACATTGAAATAAAATTTGTAGGCAGTCGACTTTGGTAAGCAAAGTGTTCCGAACATTTCGCGCCTAAATTAATTTCTCTAGCGACGATACTGGCCATTTTACGAATCGCAAGTGTTCGATGTAACGTTTGAATTAAATGTTTATCTATATCAATAATTTATTTATAAAGAAAGGAGCGCATTGCAATTAATTTTGGGTGCAGTTGATGTTGGCAAGCAAAGTATTCCGAATATTTCGCGCTTAAATTAATTTCTCTAGCGACGATACTGGCCATTTTATGAAACGGAAGTATTCGATCTAAGACTTGCCCAATATATATTTTTTTTAACGTACGACATAAAGAAATTTAATAATAAGAAATTTTCAGTCACGGATTAAACGGTTTATTAATACATTTTTCATTATTTCTCAAAGCGTGTCCGCGCGTCGAGCGTAAGCCGGGTATTGGCAAAAAGCCCGTAGCATAAAAATACTTGTATATTACATGATGTAACAAAATTTTCGAGCGACGCGAGAAGCGGCTACGAAAGGAAAAAAATAACACACCTTGCAACATCGTAAGTTATTTCCACGAATGCCAAATCGATAGTGCACAAATGTTGCTGACAATCGGAAGATAGAATGAGAGACAGAAGAGATATTGTGTTAGTTAGTCGTTACCGTTATAGATTGAGGGAAAGGAAATCTAAAGACTAGTCGAGTTACGATAATAGCACTTTTGCATCGATCAATCACAATTGATCGCGTCCGTTGACAATATTAGTAAAACTATTCAAATTCACCCCTTTTTTGTGCGTACTTTATGCCTCTTTATGCGTCAAAATCATTGACAAAATGTCAATGATTTTTCAATTAGTCAACTTCTCGAAATCTTTGGATCGATGATTCTGGGAAACTAAAGGTTGAATTCGAAGACATTAGCTTGAACTCAAGATCGCTGTTGAGATCGAAATTTGACCCAAACTTCATGACTTAAAATCTATCTGAAGTTCGAAGGTGAGATTGAACTTCAGGTCAAACATGATTTTCATTCTTCAGTTTAATCTTGAATTCGAACTTAAGATCGAACCTTAGTTCGAAAATGATTTCGCGCTTAAGTTTGATCATAAGTTCGACCTTAACGTCTAAACGCAAATTCGATTGTAGTTCGAGTTCGATTTTAAGTTCAAACTTCAGCAAAAAATCAAGTTTGAATTTACGATAAAACTTAAGCACGAAAAGAAGTTCGAACCGAGGTTTGATCTTAAGTTCGAACTTGAGATCTTAAGCACGCATTGAAGTTCGGGCCAAACTTCGATTAAGTTTAATCTCAAGAGCAATCTTAAGTTCAAACCAATATTTTCTTAAATACAACCCTAAAAGTCGCGTCGGGTTTTTCAGCATCTTTTTTTTCATTATATGAACTTATATTTGCATGATTTATGTACGCGAAAATAAGGACATTTTCTTTTGTTTCTGAAATGTTGGGTCATTCGACGAGATGTGTTAATCTTGTGATTCCAAACAACACATTAATAGACTGTCTTGAAAGTGTTAATTAAGTAGTTTCAGAATGCTCGCGGTTTCTTCCGTGCGTAGTTTCGCAATGTTTCGAGCACGGTTCGAAATGGTACGGAGTTGTTTATTGAGGGAAAGAAAATCCGAAGGTCAATCGAGTACGACAATAATACTTTTGCATCGATCAATCCCATTATTTCCAGTCGTTTGACGACATTAGTAAAACTATTAAAATTCACTCGTTCGTTTTCTTAATCATTTTCGATTGGTCAACTGCTCGAAATTATTGGACCGATGATTTTGGGAAACTAAGAGTCGGTTCGAATCTTTCACGATACGCTAATGACATAATTTAATTTTTTTAAAGTCTAGGGTAATTTTGAGAGATGTATTAATCTTGTGATTCCAAACAACACGTTAATAGACTGACTCGAGAGTGTTAATCAAATAGTTTCAGTACACATCGGCACCTTAGTAATCTCCGACGTTTTTTTTCCACGATCGGAATCCTCGCGGTTTCTTCCGTGCGGAGTTTCGCAACGTTCCGAGCACGTTTCGAAATGATTTTCCGATGCCGAAACCTCGGGCAACGGTGGCGATGGCAGACAGACCGTGGCTTCCTCGTCAACCAATGTCTGCAGAACCTCCGAAGTAAATGTCACCGCCCAAAGTTTTCTACGCTGCGACTTTTTCATCTCCCTCGCGGCTAAACGATCTTCGATGGGCGCATCTTCGTATTGGATTTCCTCGTCCGACTCGGAAACCTGCGTATCGTTTTTCTCAGAGGTCTTCCGTCGGCATAACCCGGTTTTATTATTCCATTATCATATTATTTTTATTAATAATATTATTATTATATTATTGTATTAATTTTTAATTATTCTCTTGCTTTTGTACATTGGAATTTTTTTTTAGAGCGTCTGCTTTTTTGTTGTTGTTAGATTTTGTCTGTCTCTCATTCCATCTTTCGGAATTTTCGTTTCAAACTCCGTTCGAAGGGTCAGTGACAATTTAATGAAAAAAAATAAATAAATAAATAAAATAAGAAAAAAATTGAAGATGAAATAAATTTCTTACCGATTGTTGGCGTTTGTTTCGCTGGCGAGCCAGTTCTAAGCTCAAACTTCGCACGGCCAGTGCCAGCTTGTGCTTGTGTTGAACGTCGTTCGGGCCCATCAGAGGCTGAGGCTCGCCCTCCTGTACGGGAACACCGGCGAAGGATTCGCTCAAAGCTCTTCTCAGCAAAGAACCGGCAAACTGCACGACCGCCCTGTCCCTCGCATCCATTTCTCGGTTCTCGTCCGACGCTATCGGATCCTCCAGCCATTTCGACAGCTGCTCGTAGACCTCCTCCAGTTCGGAGCAGAAATCTGTTTCGAAGAAAAATCATTGAAGCAATTTATTGTAACGCGCTTTTAAGATAGTATTAGCGCAATGACTGACGCCGGCTAAGTTTGAGAGGAATAAAAGAGAATTACAAACACTTCTCGATCGGATAAAAATCTGAAAAAAATCAAGCATGAGGAAGATGCTGATAAGATTGTTCGTCCAAAATAATGATCCCAAAATTTTATTCGTTTCCTTTATGTTAAAATTTGTTTAAATTCGTAATTTTCAAGGATTAGATAAAATTCTAAAAAAATTCATACGTATTCAGAAAAATTAACAAATCATTTTCGTAATAAAAAAAAATTTGTTTGCCCGGTAATTGGTTGCACAATTTTTTTTTCAGTAATTTGTTATGAACATTCTGAAATTATTATTATGCACAAACAATCTTTTCAGCACCTTTTACATGCTAGAATTTTTT
>JAPYZC010001175.1:0-42050 GCA_030522665.1 Ichneumoninae sp. A BG-2022a
TCCGCTGATGCTTCCCTTTTTCCCGATAAGTCTACGGTCTCTGAGTCGCATTCATTACAGATTTTGGTTACCGACTGAGTCGTTTCACATGTCCTTAAGTGCTCTCGAGTGCAAAACTGCAATATATATATTTTTTTTAAATATTAAGGTTCCCATACTGCTATAAAATGTCCATGTCTATAAGTGTATCTATACCTACATAAGTGTTTCGCATCTAATGAGACACCTGATTTTATTGTTCTTCAATCGCCAAACCTGCTTCGATCACCGTCGAGACATCCGGCTAATCGACGCTGCCTAAAATACAAGATACATAAAAATCGGTTTTTGTTTTTAATCTTCCTTCCGTTCATAAATTTCTAATCTTTTGAAAAGCAAGCCGATTTCGTTCGAAGTAACAGGATGATAAAAATCAAACACGCTAATGCATCGAAATTGATGCGAGATGGAAATTTATCCAAAGTGCCGAATACCTCGTTTTAGAGAGATTATCGTCGAGGAAAAACCCTTTCTTGGCGACGGTATCGTTGATCCGCGGATCGACAGGTATAAAGTAGAGATATCCATTAACAATCCATGGAATAGACACGTGGGTTCGCAAAAGAGATGAGGAGAGGGGGGGGGCGGGTAGAGGAACGCGTCCGGAAAAACCCAAAGGTGCCATCGGAAAAGGCCACAGAGCCGAGCCGAACGCAGTTCGAACGGTGTGCGAGCCCGGCAAAACCGATGGTATATCTGTCCTCTGCGGCTGTACGCGTCGACGCCGAAAAACCGGTAATCCGGCCTCTCCGTAATCTGATTTCCACGGGCGCACTCCGGCACACCGAATTCCCTCGTTTCAACTCGCTCGCTCGCTCTCATTCGTGAAACGAAACTGTATCATCGATCCGATGAGAACCGGAGGGCAAGCAAACCCTCTCTCCACAGTCGATATATACCTAATTTATCCGGCCCTCTACCGATCTCGCGAAATCCCCCCCGGCTCTCGCTCTCCAGAGAGATATTATTCGGGCTAATTTTTAATGCTCTTCGACGCTGCAGTTTGAACTTGTGAAACCATTTTTTTAAATCTTTCTTGCAATGGATTATTAATAGAGCACAAAAAAAATGTTTAGTTTATAATCAATAGGAAAATAATATAAGTCTGAATATAATATCAATCTTTTTAATTTTAGGATGTAACTGACAAATTAGATTATTTAATTGGATAATATTATATATTTTCTTGGCGATGAACATTTTTGAGGAAAAACAACTATTTTATTTATTTAGAAGTAAACTTCAATTAACCCTTCAACTGAAGTTATCTCTTTCCGGTTGGGAATAAAATGCTCGACTGCTCCACACGTTCGAGTTGAAAGCGTGTGAAAAATTTATCAAAAATTGAAAAATTCACTAAAATGTTTACATCCAAATATTCCAAAAAATGTACCAATAATCGGTCCAGTAAACGGTCGTCTGGTTTTTTGGTAAAAATTTACGAGGACATTTTTTTGAGAATACGTTTAAAAAGAATTATAAGTAAAAACCGCGAGATTAACCGTACGATGAGAATTCGATCGAATTTTCGTTAAAAATCATTACCCGATAATTGCGAATTACGATTAGAGCCGCTCATAATACGAATTAGTGTTTCCGGTGTTTCCACGCTCCGTTACGACTTGCTACTCGAATTGCCTAATCCTCCATGTATCTGCGCTGTGCCGTTGCATCGGAACCGGGCATTTACATGCGTATTTCCACGGTGCGGAATTTACTATTTCCCCCCGCAGCCGGCCCGAGCGCGAGGTAGGGGTGTGTGTGACTGCGGTAGGATTGAAGCTCTCTGTATCTGTCGACAGAGGGATGGATGGATGGAAATCAGAATATTTGGCAAGAGACCGGTGTCGAGAGGGAGGGAGGAATATACGGGCGGCGGCGGAGGAAGAGAGGACCGCGAACAGCAGGAGCAGCGGGCTCTCGACGTCGCCGCACGCGCTCGATAAAGCCGCGGAGGGTCGCGCGTTGCGTTTCGGCGCCGGCGTCGCCCGATTTCTCTCGACTAACACTCCTCGACTCTTCCCGATGCACACCATCTCCGTACATCTATTTATTCCACCTCTGTCAAATATACACATCTCATATAATTTTTTTCATTTACAAAAAGTGTGTATTTAATTTTTTATTCACAAAAAAGAAATGTTTAATTTTTGTAATTGAAAAAATAAATTTTTCATTTTTGAAGTCGGTAGAGCACAAGGTGGTTCCTTCGACAGTACGCCGGCTGAGTCTCGGCAATGGGAGAAGGAGACAAAATGTATAAGCTCGAGGCTACCGAATAGAATTTTTTTCATTTATTTTTTTCAACACCACACGCGATGACGACAGGCCTATTATTACAGACCTCGCTCTTAGCGGGCTGCCGGACGTGTATTACGTCAACGCGACTTGATCTCCCCGGAGAGTGATTGACGATCTCTCGATCCGCTATAGCACATACCCAATACAGTATCGTTCGATTCGGGGACAAAAAAAAAAAAAAAAAAAAATTCTTTAGCCGGTAAATATCTTTGGGTTGAAAATTCGTAAGTAAATTTGTCCATACAGAGTTTGATATGCATGAAAGTTTTAAGGTTCTCTTATCACGCTTAAGCAATTTTCTTTTATCTTTTCAAGTTTCGGTACAAAAAGCTTCGCGGGTTTCGAACTTGGAAACAAATTTTTAGCAAAATTATAAAAAAAAAATTTATAAAATTTTCAAATTGAACCTCATCGCTCCTTAACTTGAACCAGCCGATAGGGTCGACCGACGAAACGGCGCACAAAAGCAAATCGCAGTCGGTTCCGTTTCCAGGACAATCGGATAGGCTCGTAACAAATCCTCGCTAACCCCAAAGACAGTCAACCTAAAAAAAGCCGAAAAAACAAGGTGAAGAAAAATCTACCTTCGGCATTGACCGGAGATCTCCGAGGAGTCGAGAGAAACATCCCCTCCCTGAAACCTCCGTCTGCATAGACACACACACCGCATATACCCCGTCACCGATAAAGGAAGAGATCACGGTAGCTCGTTCGAGAGTATATATTCCCTACAACAGTGTATATATAAATCCCCGTTGTCTCCCCCGTCCCCTTATCTCGCGCCGTCCTCTCCTCCTTCGCCGCGAAGAGGGGGCGTGAGACCCATCCGGACACCTACGCGCCTCTTCGGAGACGTCCGAACCCTCTCCGTCCGCCGGGAGAGTGGGGGAGACGACACTCTACTCGGAAACCCACCGGCGGAGTGGGGGAATCCCGCGTACAGTCCGCTCGATGCACGGGATTCCCCCTCTCCCTCCCCCCCACCCGCCGGCTCTTCGCCGTCGAAGCTCGGTTATCCCGAACCTCAAGAAGTGGGGATAATTGAACCAACACCAAGTTTCGCCGGCTCGTACGTGAGTAGGTCGAAGAAAGGTTGTCATGGAAACGATTCTGGGATCGGGCCAATCGGCGTATGCCCGATGGGCGTGGCCTCTCATTGGCTCGACGTTGGCAACGCGATACGTTCGACTCGTTCGGTTATCCGGCGGGCTTGGTTGGTTTACACGCTGCCCGAGAGCATACCAAACCAGCGACCGGAGTCTCTCCGCACAGCTAGCTATCCCTATCTTTCGCTCTCTCCCCCTCCCCCTCCCTTTCTGCCTCCGCAAACCCACTCTCCGTCGAATCCAACTTCGGCGGCGGCGACGACTGTCTCGCTCTCGCGGCCGAAAGAGGCGACTTCCACAGGCTCACCGGGGCCCTCCGTCGCTCCCAACCCCGTTCGCAACAACGGGGGCCCCCGCGCGCCTAGGCCGTGTCTGACAAACGTATCATGCAGGGTAGGGCCGGTGCCGAGATGCCGGCTTGTAAGCGAAACCAGTTTGCTATCCGATACGATCGAGGCAACAGCGGCCACCGCGCTTAGCGAACCGCTGCTTTGGCGCGACATCGCCGGAAACGATACCGTGGATATTTTCGTGACTTGTCGGTGAAATTTCCTCCGCTCGTCTTTGGGCAAACTACGAGAGTCGCGGAGTTTAACGTGTCAACGTCGAAGGAACTTGCATTTAGGCGACTAAATTTTTCGTCCGCGTTTGGGAGTTTCCGGGCGATTCCTGTGCGTGGGTGACGTTGGATCGGACACTGGCTGTGAAGGATAAATTGAAGAAAAAACGTCCCGCAAGATTGTTTTTGACATTGGAAACGCTCGGGAGATTTTACGTTGGTTTTCTTTTGTTTTTTTGTTGCACGAGATTCCGGTAGGGTCGTCGAAGGCGAAGACCGCCGGGAAGCTCCAGTTGTCGTCGGCACGTCGGGACGGCTGGGCGCGCAACGGGGGTCGGTTATGACCCCGGAGTGTCGAGTTCACCGGATGATAATAAGGACTCGCGAGAACGAGCCGGAGGGACAGTGTTGACAGTGTCGTCGGGGATAGAAGGTGCTACGACTTTACTCGTGCTTCGAAACTTCGTAGATATCATTATATCTAAACCACTGAATATATAGATACATATATATATTTTGGAACCATCGGAAGCGACCGAGGAGCCGCAGTGCACGAATTCGTGGATTCGCGTGTGTGACCGAAAAAAAGATAATTCTTTTTTCAATCCAAGAGAAAAAGAGAATTTCACCGAGAGACTCAAGAAAACCGGCCATGAGATGAGAAGTTCCAGGAGCAAGTTCAAATCGACCAAGGGTTGAGAGACCGTCGATGCCCTCGAGCCTCCGATTGGATTTTAAATCCTCGACACGTAGTTGAGAAATTGTAAAAAAAAAAATTCGCTGAAAACAATCGATTGGTGATTTTTTTTAAACAGGCAAATACACCGGTGGAAGAAGTTGAGAAAGGTTCGTCGAGAGGAAGATGTCAGCGATCGCACGGGCCGGTACCGCGTCCGCGGTTCCCACGACCAACAGCCCTTTAGTGCCGGCGCCGGTGTTCGCCCTTCCGATGTTGACCTTCACCGTCGGCCAGGTCGCGACGGTCTGCGAGACCCTCGAGGAGAGCAACGAGATCGAGAGGCTGGCGAGGTTTCTGTGGAGTTTGCCGGTCGCACATCCTGAGCTCATACAGGAGCTCAACAGAAACGAGGCTGTGCTGCGCGCCCGGGCCATCGTCGCGTTTCATTCGGGACACTATCGGGAGATGTACTCGATACTGGAGAGGCACAAGTTCACGAAAGACTCGCACGGAAAGCTTCAGGCTATGTGGCTCGAGGCGCACTACTCGGAGGCGGAGAAACTACGCGGAAGACCTTTGGGCCCGGTCGACAAGTATCGCGTGCGCAAGAAGTTCCCGCTGCCCAGGACCATATGGGACGGCGAGCAGAAGACCCACTGCTTCAAGGAGAGAACAAGAAGCCTCCTGAGGGAATGGTATCTTCAGGACCCCTATCCGAATCCCGGAAAGAAACGCGAACTCGCATCGGCGACGGGACTCACGCCAACGCAAGTCGGAAACTGGTTCAAAAATCGGAGACAAAGAGACCGGGCTGCCGCAGCTAAGAACAGGTACGTCGACGACGATGATTTTGATTGCGATTACGACTCGGAGGACCAGGGGATCGTCATCGATTCGAACGCGATATTCAGACCCTGGAGTTGAGCGATTTTTTTTGTCGTTCTGTCTTTTTTTTCTGTATCGATTGTGTAGAACGAGTCGGAGGAAAGTGGGCGGAACTTGGGGTTGGATGAACAATTCTTTCCGGAAGTTAGGGTTGGATGAACGAGATGAATGAGATTAATTTCATTTTTGTTGTTGATGTTTTTTTATTGGGCGGTCTGTGCAGTCTGTTTTGTCGATGTGTTACTGCACTGTTCACGTGTGCAAAAGTGCAGCAGGTAGATTATATGAGAGGAGTTTGGAGGAGGACGATGTTTTTGTTCGATGGGCAATCGGGGGTTTCCGTTGTTGGGCGGTCGCCGTGCTCGGCCACGCGACCCGCCGACGGGGATTTCCCGCACGAGTTGCGCTGTTACTGTTAGCGTTAAACTGTAAGGTTTAGTTATTAAGCTAGAGATTATTGTGCGTCGCGCAGGAGAGAATCTTTGATAGAATTTTTATTTTATTTTTTGGACATTGTACAGAGATTTTGATTTGTATAGCTAAAAATTGAATATTGGCAGCGATTGCCTGAATTATTTGTACAATTTTTTTAATTCTCGCGGCTCGATGCTCTCCTACACGCGCTACCGTGCGTTGATATTACTATTGTTGTACCTGTTTTTTTTACTCTCTGTGTAACCATGCTCGTGAATTCTTGGGGGAAATTTTTCCCCGAATCTTGAATAAACACTTTTCCATCAAACTGAAACAACACGAGACAATTCTCCACGGAATAAAAATATACGAGACATACTTTTGATGGATTCTTTATTTTACCAAACATAAACAAAAAACGAACCGAAAAAACAAACTAATTATTTTCTCGTATAATTTTGCCGGTGGGGAGTGTTTGCATCTTTGCTAAATTTATTTCATGATGGGACCGGCGGGTCCGTGCAAAATTTTACCCCTCCATCGAATCACACGATTTCCCAAAATATCCGCTTGCAACTTTGATAAACTTAACTATTTAACAATCTCTGAAAATATAGTTTGCTCGTCCGTTATAATTTTTAGCCGTTCATTTACCCCAAAATTAGACAAAGCAGAGATTACAAAAATTTCTTTCCATGCTGACCGTTGTACAACTTTTAAAAAATGCGCAAAAATTGGAAGTTGTAGCATTTTAAGACTTTAAGGCTTTCGGCTCGCAGCTTCGTGAAAATACAGTTTTCCCGTCCGTTGTAATTATTAACTGTTCATTTGTGCCAAACTGGGCAATCGGAAGAATTTAAAAGTTCATTCTCTCGTTGATCGTTAAAACTTGAAAATTTGACATAGCAGAATTTTAAGACATTAAGTCATGGCTTCAGAGGTCGCAAACTTTCTCCCTCGTGTTTTTCGCTAGTGTATTTTACGAAAAATAAGATTCGTCGAGTACCAACACAGAACATGTGTTCTCGTCCCGAGCAGCTGCGAACAATGCACCCGCATACGCAAACCCAAAATCCAAAGTACAGAACCGTGCGCGAAAAGCGCCGCGCATTCTCTCACTCGGAAACGTTCTGCGTGCGTAAAACTCAATTTCCCCCCATTGCCGGCTCCAACCTCTATAAAAAAATCTCCATTTTTCTTTCTCCTCGTTCTCTCTTTTCACATCGTGCACCGACTCTTCAGTCTGAATAATGCATGACCTCCGTGCCGCAGTTTTTCTTCTCGTCAACAATCTTTTCCTCTTTCCGGAAATGAAAAATCAATCTTACGTAAGAAATAATCCTCTGACTAAAAATGAATACAAATATTTCTTCAGATTTCTCAATGGAAAAAATAATACAAAGTATCTTCCTACACCGTCCAGTCAAAGGGTTAACGTTTTGTTTATAAAGGAGCGTTTAATCGAAGTTAATAGCGAAACGTTTAGC
Organism: Ichneumoninae sp. A BG-2022a; assembly: GCA_030522665.1. Classification (NCBI taxonomy): domain Eukaryota; kingdom Metazoa; phylum Arthropoda; class Insecta; order Hymenoptera; family Ichneumonidae; species Ichneumoninae sp. A BG-2022a. The sequence goes on from JAPYZC010001175.1 coordinate 7,471, forward strand.
GGTTTAGCTTTCGCCCTTTAGCGATAATCACGAAGATCGTTCGGAAACTCGTGACCTTCTCTCTGCGGCTCGGGTGTGCAAGTTTCTCGTTCCGCAGTTTTTCTTCTCGTCAACAATCTTATCTAACAAAAAATTATTCTGTGACTAAAAATAAATAAAAATATTTTCTCAAAGCTCTCAGCGAAAAACAATAATACAAAGTTTTGTTTATAAAGGAGCGTTTAATCGAAGTTAATAGTGAAACGTTTAGCGGTTTTAGATTCCGCCCTTTAGCGATAATCACAAAGATCATATTTAGACTCGTGACCTTCTCTCTCCGGGTCGGGTGTGCAAGATTCTCTTTCCGCAGTTTTTGTTCTCGTCAACAATCCCATCTAACAAAAAATTATTCTGCGACAAAAAATAAATAAAAATATTACCTCAAAGTTCTCAACGAAAAAAATAATACAAAGTATCTTCCTACAGCGTCCAGTCAAAGGGTTAACGTTTTGTTTATAAAGGAGCGTTTAATGGAAGTTAATAGCGAAACGTTTAGCGGTTTAGATTTCGCCCTTTAGCGATAATCACGAAGATTGTTTGGGGGCTCGTGGCGTCCTCTCTCCGGCTCTCTGTCGGCTCGGATGTTTTGTCCTCCTCGTAACAGAAACGAGAGAAGGCCTTTGTGCCCCGTTGATAGTCCCCCGGAGCACATCGTCCACAGGAATCGTCCTATAAACGTAACACACAAACGTGCCCCCCCCCGCCCCCCTCCCTCAAACCCCCCGCAGCCCACTCCTCCCGCCTCTAACGCTAACACACTGTATAGAGAGAAAACCGTCGGCGACGGCGACGGCGGAGGGTCGCGTAATTTCATTTCTACGTCCGACGGAGGGTCGACGTTGATGTCCCGTTGCCGCTGCTCCCGCTGCTGCTGGGGGGGGGCTCCCGATGCTTCGCCGAGCCCAGAGTCGGGATAACTGTTTTCCTGCTGCTGTCCCTCGATTTTCGAATTACGTATTTCAAATCGCATTTCGCTAAAACTCAATCCATCCATCCTCTCTCGGTTTTCTCATTCATATCTCGTTTTCAGTCCTTTTTTTATCCATACACGTAACATATTCGTTATCCCCGGCAAATTTAACGATTTCCGAAAGTAATATGTAAAAGTTTCGTACGGAGATTGCCTTGTTTTTCGTTTTTAATGCAATATTTTTCCGTCCGCTGATTTTTTTTTTTTTCCCGTTAATTTCCATCGGCCGGGGATTTTTGGTCAAGTGGCGACGGGCGGTGATATTACGATAATCCGGTAATTCGTCGGCGAGTCACGCGCGGGGAGGCGAAAATTTATTCCCGCTGCCGGTGCGGCAATAAATTGCTGCAGGTATTTTGGTCGCCGGGCGAGTACCAGCCCAGGTGGACTACCTGTCGTACTTCTTGCATTTCTTAAACGATGGTTCGAGTTTCCAACTCTGTCTTAGATCGCGAGACGCCTCTTCCTGCTCTTCCGCTTCTTCTGCTGCTTTTTTTCTTCCACTACTTTCTTCTCCTCGGGCACTCCACGACGCTGCAGGTATCGACTGGTGGCCGTATTGTTCGACGATTTGTTGTTTCCCCACCTTCAAGTACGAAGCTTAATCGCGGTCATTATATATACCACCCACCCTCCCCCGAAGGATGCGCCGTGAGCGGCGGAAAGCCTTATGGTCACCGTAGGGGGCTTCGAGTGCGCCCTCGGCAGATCCGGGCTTTCCCGGCCCGATTCCCGAAGAGTTCCGTGATTTACGACCGACCGGGAAAACCCCCGGGCTCGACCTCTGTCGGTCACGGAGCACCAAACAACTCGGAGACACTCTCACCTCCTCCTGGGTTTTCCCCGATTTTTACGTTCGGAAACACTATCGAGACGGCGACAATCGCCACGTCGTTATCACCCTAGTCTTTCGCTTGGTGATGTTGTCTTTGGGGTTTCGTACTTTCTCTCGTGCACGCCAAAGGGCTCGATGGAACACTGCGAAATTTTCACTGTAGGTTCGGAGGGTCGACGAGTATGTTTGTGAATTTTTTCAATTTTTTTCCAACACGGCTTCCAAGGTAACGGAGGCTTACAAAGTAATGTTGTTTTTTGTTGGCTCGAGAAGGTTCAACATCGTACATCAAACGTACGTGTCTTTGAAACGGCGCGATGAAACATTGTGAAATTCACACAATACGTTCGGAGGGTCGACGAATATCTTTGTGAATTTTTTCAACTTTTTTCCGAAATGGCTTTCAAAGTAACACTGTTTCTTGTTGACTTGAGAAGATTCAGCATTGTAGGCGTGTTTTTAACAATTAAACTCCGTCCCTTCGAAAGACCTTAATGGAACATTGAGAAATTTTAGTGACGTCTTGAGAGCACACGATTTAATTTGGTCAAATTTTTTCCTACCCTTTCCGAAGTAACATCTCGTTTCTCGCAACGAAAAGGTCTTACATGCGCGCTCCATTCAAACGGTGGAATGATAATTTTCTCAATCATTATTATCGCTTTGAACCCGTGATCCGTTTCTGTTCGATGCACCAAAGTGTCGAAGACACGAAAAAAAACTGGGTTAAGGCATCGCACCTATTATCCAATAATTACCGTCCTCCGAATAAAGTCGTTTAATAATCATCGTTCGCCGCTTAGGCTCCTGTTTATGTTCGCTTGGATAATTGATGTATCGTTAACCATCGCGGAGAGTATCGCTCGGACGTTTGCCGCTCGCGTTGCTCGGCGAACGCCGGAGCATCGGCACCAGCCTCCCGGTTAATTCGAGGTGACGCTCTATGGTATATCTATAGCACATAACCGTCAGGATTGCTCGAGCAAGAGAGAAGATGAAAATCGTTTCCTCACTCGATATATGCCCATATATATCTATACATATATTTCTATACATACATATCTATACATATATATCTATATATGTATATCTATATATGTTCATAATACATCCTTGCCATTAGTACTGAGTTTGCGCGGAGCGTTGATACCCCACGTAGCTTCGCCCCAGCTTCTAGTAAACCGCGTTATTATCCCTTCTCGAACTATAATAATGATCTTCCTCCTCTCGGATAATCGTCGCCGCAGTAACAGAGCGCGCCATATTTCCGCGTAATCCCAGAGACGATATCGCGAACGTCGGAGCATCAAATATCACGATCGAATGATCCAATCGCCGTTTCATCATTTTCCAGTTATTAATCTTATATCTGTCTCTCTTTCACCCTCGAGGAGGAAAATCGTGCGAGAATTAAACACGCACGCAGTTAAAAAAATTGCACATTTAATCAAGTTTTTTGTCCACAAGTGTTCACAATTATTTTCCTGTGAATTTTATAAACAATATTCGTAAGATTATCAGACATTTTTGTAATATGAACAAGAAAAGAATTGTGGACAGGAAGCGTTGGTACTTATTTTATTGTACAACGCATCCAACAAATGCACAAAGCTGCTAATTTGTAAACCAAAATTATCGCCCAGCCAAAAATGTGCGCCACTAAAGAAAATCAACTTTAAATTATTGCATCGATAAGAGGATACGATAGAGCGAAGCAAATTGAATTTTTTAAATATTTATTAAAAATCAAACGTTATTAACCAGAGCCAATAAATTCAATTTAATTTCGACGAATTATCATCCCGTATCCGAGGAATTACGACACTGTAGCGAGTATCGGGAATACCACGGTTCATTGATTTCAGTAATTTTTTAAATCCCACCGTAAAACCCACCTCTCTCCGCATTTCCATTGTTTCCATTTCGCGTACGTATTTTAATCCTTTTTTCCCAAGAGTTTTTATTCTTTTTTTTAATCCGATTCTCGTTCGGTGTACGCGACCTTTTATCGTCGGGCGCGTCGCGCGGTGGCTTTGGAACGTTGCCATATTTTTAGTCGGCCACGTAGAGGTAATTCGTCTGGGTGCTCGCGAGAGCGGTTTTGAGCTTTGCACGGTGCACGTTTGTGTGGCAGACGCGTAAGCGAATGCATGCATGCACCGTGGACTTCTGCCGGTGCTGCTGGAAAATGGTCGAGGGGCGGCGATGTCTGCGGCGAGAAGGCGGAGAGGAATGAGGACGGAGCTCAAAATCAAGAGGTCCGGGACGGTTCTTCCGCGTTGTTGCTCTATATATATGGGGTTACGCGCGTAACCAACGTCGCTCGGCTAGATAGAGAGACTCCGAGGTTGCCGCCGCTGGAACGAACCGCCGAACCACCGGAGAGACGGATGGAGGAAGAGGGTTACCGGAGTGACGAAGTCTGGAAAGCGGCACGGAGCCACAGAGAGACTGGCAGAGAAACCCGACCGGGAGACAGAGTCGTGTGCGCTCCGCGGTATATTTTCGCGGTCCAGCGAGCGAGTTATTCAATATGCCCAACCCCGAAAGCCCCGGAGCAATCTCCTGCTTCGCTCTTCTTCACTCGCCCAATGTGTGTGTGTTGTGTAGGCGGCGAGGAAGGGTGGGAAGGGAGGGTTTCGCATCTGCGTTTGTGCACACGTGAAACTTGCCGCATATACAGCGGGGATGGGAGAGGGAAAAAACCACCCACGATATTGCTGCTTCATGCGAAACTCTTCTCGTGAAAATAAAACGTTGTGACTTTTGGTATAGAGTTTTTAATGGTGGTGGGGGAAGAGAGCGAGGTTTGATACAAATTCAGCTTTTTTTAAACTTGGGTCTTTGAACTGCATTTTTTGGAGATATCGCTCGGATTTGTGTGTCCATTCTGAGTCATGTGATATGGTTGTATGTTGTATTTTATGTCGTCTTTGTTCTATTTTATCTCTCAAGTTAATCCAGTATGTGGGGAGTTTCTTGATGTGTGAAGTTACTCTCGCATATAGAATGAACGTTTATCAATTTGGGTAAAAGGGGGGAATATGGGCCAGTCCATATATCATTGATTTACGTGTTAATCGGATTGGGCCATATTCACCACTTTTACTCTATTAATTGACTCTAAGACAAAAAAGTTTACATAATTTGACCTTCGACACCTAGAAATATAATTTATTCGATGGGTGACTCGTCAATAAATATGTATTTAATTCAAGTAAATATTTATATGCCTGTCCGTCAGATAAATTAATTTTCTCAGCGAAACGGCCAAAAATCTATTCCGCAATTTAGCTCGTCGATCGAGAGTCTCGTCTCTTCCGCGACTACACAGGGTCAACGAATTTACTGCTCAACGGGATTATCAATCATAGTTGATTTTCTCAGCGTCGTCAATGTCCCGTAAACCTTCGGCGAATCACGTTCGAATTGTCACTCACTCGGCGACGCCGACGTTGACCTTAAACGAGCCTCGTCTTTTCCGCGAAATGTCATTCCGGTCACGCGGTACGTCTCGAATTATTTTTCATAGTTCTACGTCGGGGACTCCTTCTCCAACGCACCTCGGAGAGATGGATGATAGATAATACGACAAACGAAGAAAAAAAATCTCCTCTGTGCCGCAGCGCCGCGTACTGTGTCATCCTGATTAAAAGGTCTCCTCGTGAAGATTACCGCGTTGACGAAGATTAACCCGCGACGACAGCTCTCCGAGGAGAAACTCTCCCGAAGCTTATTTTCCCGTATGAAAATGAAGAATAAGCCTCGTTGCAAGCGACGAACAACAATTTCCAGCCTCGTAATAAACAGCAGAGACTATAAAAAAAAAATATGTGCGAAAATTGACGTACATGTTATTAAGCTTTCACGCTTAAACTGATAAATTAATTTTAATATTGAATTAGCAGCTCAAATGAATGATTGACGAATTCAATTTTTAGAAATGAAATTCGAATCTGCGGTTAACGGAAAAAAAAAAAAAATTGATTAACAAGAAAGAAATTTTGGAACTTTCCGGACGAGAACTGTTCGTTTGAATCGCCCAAATGTTTTTATAACGCGCGTAAGCGGGACAGTGCATGGGTATAAATGGACCAGAGCGAGAGCCGTAAAGTCCGAAAAATATGTACAGCGAGAGCGTAGGGCGAAGGAGCGCCGAACCAGGGGCATCTCGCGCGGGAAGACAAAGGCCATGATTAATTTCGAAGTTGGCTTGTCCGGGATCATTAGTGGCGTGCCTTCCATGACACCTGCTTTCGGACCCGCGCGGCGTTCCCTCCGACGTTCCACCTTTATATTTCTCACCGCTCTTTCCACGTTCATTCGTCTCCCGTTCTTGATGGATTGTGTCCCGGTCGGATCGGTTCCTCGGATCAAAACTCCAGTATAGACGAGAGCGGGGCGACATGGAACACCGGTTAAAAAAAAAAAACACTAAAAAAATAAACAAAAACAAAAATTTCCCTCGCGGCAAGATTAAAAAAAAATGATGAGAATTTTATTTATTTTTTTATTAACTTAACTAGAAAAAGGCAGTGACTGATAAAAAAATTATTAGCGCTACAAGAAACAATGAAAAAAACAAGAATTAAATTAAATTAAATTAGTCAAAGGTCGGAGTGAGTGATAAAAAAATAAATAGCGATACGAGAAACAATGAGAAAAAAAATGGGAGCAGTAAAGATCGCGAGAGGGCTTGATGAGAGAGGGAAACAAAATATCAAGTGGGTAATTGACGTGCGTGCCCCGGGAGCTCTACGAGGGCAGCTGTCACTTGTTTCCCCGATTCCTGTAGCTTTTTGTTTCCTGAACTCTATCGTGGCACGGCGTGGCGAAGGAACACGCGTCAAAAGGGGGATGGAAGAGGAGGGGGCAGCGGGGGGTGGGGGAGGGGTTGCGTGACTGTTTTCACGCCAACGCCGCGGGGGTTCCCCCAGCAGCATCGGCAGCATCACGAGGACCAACAGCGGTGGCAACACCAGCCGAGAAACTATTCTATTGCCATAGAGGGTGGACGAGCGAGAGCGGCGTGAAAGAAGAGATATTGTCGGACCGCAAACTACTAATTCGTCTCGCGTGTATCGATTTGTCAACGGGAACGGTTGCCGTGTCTCGGCGAAGTCCCGCCTCGTGTCGGTTACCAGTTTCGACCACTGCAGGCATTGAATCAACGGAGCGATGTCGGTGCGGAAATTAGAAGATTTTTTTTCTATTTATTTTTATTACCAATATCGCTTTCCATCGATGTCGCGAATGTTCGGGTGTAAGGAAGTCTGGGAAAATGTTGAAAAAATTATATACGCAACCCGAAGATCGAAGAGTCTAATGGAGTAGTTTATTTTATTTCTCGTACGCTAAAGCGTGCGAGAAGTACATTGAGAAACAGGACAGTATTTCCCACTATATCGAATAGTTCCCAGGGGTCTACATAGATAGTATCTGATGTGGTAAATGTGGTTGCAACGATGTTTTTTTGTCATAGTTGTAACTATAAAATATAGACGTTTCCCATGGGAACTATTTTTTATGGTAAAAAGTCAGTATTGTCAATTTTACTATGTCATTTTTTCTCAATGTAAGCTGCAGTGTAAGAACTAATACCGGACCGACGTGCGCATGCGCCGTGTACTTACAGTACGAATGGCTGTAAAGCGCCACTTACGCCACTCTCAGCAGGCACGAGAAGTAGCACTTCTCATGCATGAGTTACAAAGAATGTTATCTCGTGCCGACAACTAATTCCGCGCCCGCGGACCTCCGACCCGCGAAGCATCGACCTCGCAACGAGATAACGAAAAGTAAATAAAAATCCCGATCAGGAAACCCAGCAGATATCATTTCCTCCGATACCGTAGATCAAACCGAATAAATTTGACGCCCACTGCACGGTCATAAAGAATACAACAAAAAATTTCTTTACGATCAATTTTATCGTCATTGGCTCGAGTCACGGTTCGGCCACAATGGAACTCGGTGCTTTACCTTCCATACAATTCGCAGCCTAATTTACCATCCGAGTACATTTTCTTACCGTCTCATTTCTTACCCCCGATAAACGCATACGCACATAAATGTTATACACACAATAAATAAAACTCTCGACACAGCGCAGAGCGCTTACAGCAGCGGTATTACATAGAGGCGAGGCACCTGTGTGATATAGAGTTCCAGGTGAACGGTCCGCCTATATCGCGGTGTCCGGTTACAGAGGTGAAAGAGAGCATGCTGCTGCTTTTGCTTCTGCTGGAAGGGAGCCGAGACACGGGGGCACGAGATGAACGCGCGCAGGTACACGAGGCCAGAGACCCATATAGGTATTATTAAACACACGTAAACGATATATGTTGTATAATAGTGTTTAATACAAAGCCACAGGGCCCCGGGGGACGTGTGTTGGTGGACCGAGCCGGAGTCCCTTAACGGTGCGAGGGTGTATCGAATGTCCCATTGCGGTCGGCGCGCTCGGTGTCTTTCCCTCTTCTCCCCGACGTTTCCACCGTTCTTCCTCCGCCTCCTCTTCCTTTATCTCCGATGTGCTCCGCACGGTGTCCGGCAAGACCCCTCGCGCTTGTTTCACGCTTAATTAACCGGCTGACAATCCCGACCGCGAGACGGTTAGCCGCGAGGACGAGTTTCCGTGTCCCGCACTCGGTGCGCCGCTTCTTCTTGTTTTTCTTCTCCCGCCGAAGCGATATTTCGGTCCGGGCCCTTCGCGGCTTCCTCTGCCTACTCGGTTTCTCGTAAACAGAAGGAATTCCTCGAGGATGAATGAAGGAGACACATCGAGGGCTTCGGGACGAAACTTCCTCGAAAGATCTTCGGAGATGGTGGAGATTGTTGGAGGCGTTTGGACGCTGGGACCGCTGGGGGAGGTGGAGCTGGTCTCTTTCCGTGCGCGCGGAGGTTCCTCGCACAACGACTTCTTTTTTTTAAGGGCTCGAGACCGCCCTGGGCCTCGAGAACTCTATACCGATATTACTTTGGCCCCTTTGTCCGATATCGCTCGCTCGCGACTCCACGATCTCTGGATCGATCTACCATGGGGCCCGAGATCGAGAATCGCGAAATCGATACCGGTCCGGGCTTCGTGGCGTGGATCTCCCGTTTCGATCGGGAGGGATCTACGAGGATGGCTCGGGCGATCGAGACACTGGCACTGGACTCGTTTGTACCCTTGTGGATTATTTGAAATAAGTTATTTTTCAATCGGATCGAAAGAATTTTTTAATATCATTGAAGATTTGTTTTATGGGGTACTTTTTTAGGGAGCGAAAGGGTTTGAGGCTTTCATTGTTGTCTTCATTGTCGATTCGCTTTTATCTATATTCAATGTCCGGAGGATATTGAATCTCGAAATCGATACTTTTGTCGATTCCCTCGGGATCTTCCATTGTGGCATTGTTTGTACAGTTTCTTCGCGATACTAGAAAATATTACAAGATCTTGCGATCGGAATGAGTGTAAGATGAACGTATTGGGATTTAAAAAAGACTTTTTGGTGAATCTTCTTCAATTCCCTTATTTCTTCATTTTCTTTCATACCCAACGTATCCGCTTCCATGTATGCGTCTATCAGGCACATAAGGTCGTATAGGTGCAATTTTGCTGCTGACCGTTCAGCAATTGAAGCAGCTCAACTCCGCTCGCACCGGCCGTTAAGATTGTTACACCGGCGCAGACGTGCCTGGTACCGGTTAACAAACGACCCGGGAATGATTTAGCACATCATACGAGCGCACGGTAAGGTAACACACGGCACTGAGCGGACTCAGGAGTGAGAGGACTCCGGGTGAGACTTCGGCTCGTTTGCCTCATCGACCGAGCCTCCGGAGAGAGGCTCGATCGGGACTCGCGCATAGGGTATACAGTCTTGAATTCTACACTGCCCCACGAGATTGTTTTATGATTGAGCCGTTCACTCGGAGGGGGGTGAGCTTAGATTTTTATTTTATTTTCATTTCTTTTTTTTTCTTCTTTTCTACGAGCATCGCGAACACATCGGGTGATTAATCGCTCGGCAATTGAAAACCGATCGTCTATTCTACTCCGCGCCGTCTCAATTTCAAGACTCGCTACTTTTTTTTTCAAATTTATTTGTTCTTTATCGCTCGACTAATAAACCGCTCACCGGCGAGTGTAAAGCGGGGCTCGTTTGATGGCACTTTTAATAATTTCTTTTGTATTCTTGATTTTTTACTTAAACTTTTTAATGCTCTAAGTTCGAGTAAGATCGTGCAATGAAAAACTCTTACCAGTTGGGTGGGAAAAACGTGATGTCTCTTACACTGTAAAAAAAATTCGTATGAAATTCAATGTACCGGACTCGAAGTTTTTATGCCAAAACCGAAAAATTAATGTTCATTATATTATAAACATTGGAAATACTTTTTATTTTTTACAATTTACTTTCATTTCAATAAAAAAGTATATTAATTTTTCTTCACGATGGCACATTAAATCTAATATACCAGTTTTTGCATAAAAACTTGCAGTCCGATGCTTTAAACTTGAAATTTTTTTTACCTTTAACACTTTGTACGACACGATCGCTCGAAATCCGATGATCTTTTTTTTTAATCCGTGACATCAGATGATCCGAATTCGTGTTATTATTCGCGGTGAAAAAGTCCCTCGGAGTTAAAGAGAAACGAATGGAGAGTAAAAAAAATAAAAAAAATAAAGAAGCAACGAGCAGACTGCAAGGAACGTGGAAGGGTGCGCTCCGTGTGTTACAGTACACTGTGTCGACGGGGTTGGCTCTGAAAGGCAAACAGTTTAGCTGGAAACAATTGACTGCAGATTGAAGAGGGTTCGCCGGCAGTCGAAGTGAAGCCCGGAGGAGGGGCGGCAGGGCGGGGGAGGGGAGGGAGGAGGGGGCGGGGGTGGGGAGTCGAAGGAAGCCAGGGGAAGGAGAGACACACATCTGACGATCGGTTCGGTGCACCTAAAACGTTCGATCTCGAGCACGAGAGCGAAGTTACATCTGTCCGAGAGCGTGTATCCGCGAGATGAAGATACTGTACACAGAGTATCGAAGTGTACAGCCGGGAGAGTCTGAGAGCTCTCGCTCGGTCGGGGTCGTGCTCCGGAGCACGCGAGCGCGAACGTGGGGGTGGGACGAGAGGCGAACAGCATCGCGTTAAATCCTGAGGGGTCCCGAAGCCTCGAGCGCGAATATAGTGGGGGTTTTTTCAGGCTTTACTCTTGCGAACGCACGCCAAGATTCGATAAAAGTTAATAAGTCTCGTTCGATCTTCTTACATTTTGAATTTTTTAAAAATGAATATTAAAATGGTACATTACGATACTAGTGCGATAAGACTTTTTCTGATGAGAGTAAGTTTGCACCACGAGCCGAAGGCGAGTGTTGCAATCGCACGAGTTACTTAAAAGTTATTTCACACAGTGAGAAAATGGGATTTTTTTTTAAATATCGAACGATTTCAATAAAACCGCCATTTTCGCATCGAATGAAATAAAGCACATTTGCAAGCAAATAAAAAAAGTCGCGAACCTTGGCGAATACACGCCAAGGTTCGATACAAATTAATATGTCTCGTTCGATCTACTTGCCTTTCAAATAAAAAAAAAATGTTAATGTCTGCTTAAAAAAAATTGTCACGAGATCGTAAAAGTATTGATATAGTTCGATATTTTTGCTTGAAGCGTTGATTATTTAATGTACTGTTGTTTAACCTTTTTATGAAAAAAAAAAACCGTTTATAGAAGGAAAAAAGAATTCCCAAGAGCGTGAGACGAGTACCGACCGATGGTACAAAGAGCGAAATGTGTTCTCTATGAACTGTGAGAGCTTCGGAGACGAGTGACACTCCTCTGGAGTGTAACGTTTTGTTTCTTTTAGCAGGGTGAGCGAGTAAGAGGTAGCACTCACCCCAGTCCACATTGATAGAATAAGAATCCAGTGTGTGTGGCTATCTTCGGATCTAGGAAGATAGCGGGGCAAAACGGGGCGTTTTTATCCATTTTTGTGTAGACACAATCATAAAAATGTATCGTCTAAAACGGACGGTCCGTTTTGCCCCGCTCTCCGCTACACTCTCTCAGCTTCCTCCCTTCTCGTTGTCTCGAACGGTTCGAACTCTTTCTATCCCCTCTTAACATCCATCCATTCCATGCCTCAGCTTTCTGTGTTCACGCTTATCCGGCCCCGAGAGTGCAGATTTATCGTCGACCAGAGATGTTTTGCCAAAAAAAAAAAAGAAAATATAATTTCATCGAAAGCAACAGAAGCAACTCGAAGCCAAGAATGCTCCGCGGGTTCATTACCCAACGTCTATCCAACTTTTTCTATAGCATTAGATTAGATTGGCGTCCAAGAGTTTTTGTTTCTTTTTCCGAGGAAAATACAGTCTCGAATAAGCGTCCTTTATTATACGCACGCAGCTCGTGAGCTTCATTAGATTTTTTTAAAATTCTTATTCCTCTTAGGTAAGTCGAGCTCGCCGCTTGATCAGCTGTTTTTTTTTTTTTTTGCCAGAAATAAAAAATTATTTCATCTAGGAGTAACAGAAATAATTCTATGCCAATAACACTGCGCAGGTTCACTACACAACACCTGTCTACCTTTTTTCCGAGGCATTAGATTGGATTGGCAAGCAGGATTTTTTTCTTTTTTTTTCTGTGGAAAATAGAGTCTCGGTTAAGCGTCCTGTATTATACGGACGTTGATCGCGAGCTTCTTTAGATTTTTTTATATATTTTTTTTCCTCTCGGATAAGTCGAGCTCGCTTCTCCGATAGCCGTTACTTTATACCGGTGCTCTCGTCGATCAGCCGGCTAGCTGCCCCGGTCATTAAAAAGTATAATGTGACGCGGTGTTTCCTAGATTGAACCTCGACAGGCACGAGCAGCGCGATACCCCGAGTCTCTATCACTTGTATATCCTCTTACTTTATTTATTTCTCGCGTGCCGATTAGCCACGCTCTCGGCATGGACGCCCCGTGTGATACATAGTGTATCTTTAGTCCGTAGACGAGATCCTCCGCGACATTGAATTTCCACTCAAGATTTTTGTTTTTATTAATCGGAAACTACAGTGAAGGCTCTCTATAGGGAAACGGCGCTACCTTCTTTCGGACTTTTATTACATTTATCATATAACACTTGTATGAATGTTCGTTATAATTATTTTTTTTGCGCCATTGAAGAAAGTACACTTTGCGGTCCAGCTGTGAATTTTTTCAGATTTTTTACCGCGTTTGGAATCGTTATTTGGTACGGATGAAGTTACGGATTGGAAACTCTTGATTGTACTGGACCGTTGATAGTTTCAACGGTAGTCGTGAGAAGGCTTTTAAAACATAAATAAAAACGTCCTTAACGACGGTTAAAACTGCTATAAACACTTACACTCCGCAGTTGATCCTTCTCGCCGCAGAGGGCAAACGTAAATCTCGAATAACCGTCGCGGCTCGACTAGAGGTCTTCTTGTTTGTTTATCTTTTTAACTCTCGTGCGCCTCGTCTAAGATTTTCCGCCGGCTCTCGGCTGATTGCTCGACGGGCATAAATTGACTAACTAAGCTCGAGAGAGTCGTCGCTGCAAAAATCATCTGCATAACCCTCCGGATCGTTTTATCTATCTCCACGAAAGCCCGGCAGCGTTAGCGTTCAACTCCGTTACTATATTGCTATTCTTCTAGCGGTGCCTCGGACCTTACGAGAATCACTTCCGGCATTGATTTCGATATGTCCCGTCGCCGGGCCTCCCGAACAGCAGTAAATCACTGCCTGTCCCCCTTTCACTCGCGACTCTTCCTCTTTTTCTTTTTTTTTTTTTTTTTTTTTTTTTTTTTTTTTTTGTCGCTTCCTTCTCTCGTTCTTGTTGTTTTCTTTATCGAGTCGCGGCCACCGAGCGAGCACGCTGATTGTGTCATACATAAAATTACGATAAATCGCGCCTGAGCTCCTCTGTCATAACGACCCCGGGCGACGAAGTCGACACGATATCGAGACTTAATCGCTGCTACTATACAGCGAGGTGTTGAAGGTCTTGTTTTTTTTACGTAGTGAAAAAGCACGTCCTGTGGTTTTAGAGTCATTTTTATGACATTTAGTACAATGGCCATTTTTTAACATTTGCCATTAGGAGCCTTTTTGAGGGCTCTTGGCCATTTTACTTAATTTTCTCTACGATCGTAACTTCCTTTGAGGACACTTTGCCATTTTACTCAAATTTCACTAGAATCGTGACCCTTTTGTGACCACTTTCGGTCGGGGTTTTCCAACAAATATGTTTCCGCATAAGCAAACCACTGCGGGTGGTTGAAAGTTTTCTTTTTTTAACCTCGTGAAAAAATATCCCCAATGGTTTTAGGATCGTGTTTACAACAATTTAACACAAAGGCCATTTTGGGCCATTTTCACTAGGACCGTGACTCTTGTTAGTGTCCACTTCCGGTCGCCGTTTTCCGGCAAAGATCTTTCCACATAAATAAATCACTGTGGGTGGCGCCGAAGTGGCAATTGACGACAAATAAGAAAAATGTATATATATATATATCATCGAGATACAAAGACACGACCAACTTGTGTAGCTACAATGTATCCCGATGTGAGAAACTCGCCGCGAAGATCAAGCTGCAAGCTCGCTTCTGTTCCAAGACAGACGAGAAGTCGTTAGCGGTGTACAATGCTGTTTTGACGTGAGCAGCCCCATCCGTTCGTATAATACGCGAGAGATATATATAGAGAATATAGCAACAAAAGAAGGCGAAGAAAGGTATTATAGGTGCTCACTTCGAGGCTCACCGGTACAACTGCGCAACCTCCTCGTCCTCTCTTTTCCTCCTCGCCTTTTCTCACCGGCAGACCAAGCCGCCGGACAAATCGCTACGAATAACCCCCACGAGAACAAATGACAGTGGCTGTCGAGGAATCGTTGCGGGTTCCGCCTGGCACCTTTTGTCCGAGGTACCTCATTACCGGTACCACGAATTTTTCACACGTCCGCAACACGTACTTCTTCCCTACTCTCGGACTCGATCCTTCAACCGTCCCGATAGGAACGGACGGAAGGAGAGCGGTCCTCGGGCCAATCTCTCCGGGCAATTCCTCCGAGAAGATAACCAATTTCTCGTCCGCAATTCTAGATTGTACCATTTATTAATTTTATTTCATTCATCTACTCATTTATTTCATTTATTTACCAGTTGTAAAAGACATTTATTGATCTCCCTCACAGTGCCAATTCAATTTTTTTTCATACTTTTTTTATACATTGCAATGACTTAGGGTGCGCCAACGCGTCATTGACCAAAGTCCTTCACCACATTTATTTACTTTATTTTATTTATTTATTGTATTTCCTTTATTTATTTTCTTATTATTTTTTAAATGAGAATGGTAAGAAATGATTTCTGAATGAATTCTCGCTCGTACATGTGTACGTGGGTTCGACAAATAAGTATCAAATGAAGCGTGAGAGGTGGAGATAGGGAGGATCAAACGAGCGAGCAAACACGAAGCAAGTGACGAGCTCGCTCGCGTTAAAGTCTCCGAATATTTTTTGTCCCTCTTGTAAAAACAGCGGCGGGTTCGGGTAGGCTCGCGTGTGTAGGCGAACGCACGGCAACACGCTTTGCCTATAGGATTACCATTTGGATTAATCCGCACGGTCCTCCCTCCCCATCGACTGCACACTCTGTACTACACTGTAAAGCACATAAGAACGTTAGAACACTCTCTTCTGAGCGCCTGGATATACAAACACGAGGGAAAAATCAAAGTGTAACTTTGTCGCTCGACGACCGAGGGACGTAAGAGGATCGATTTTAAATAATCTTTTCTGTGTTATTCCTGGGAGGAAACTTTAAAAAAGAATACCAAAATTTATTGCCCGGATATTTTATGTGGGTGCATTTTTATTCTTTGTTTTCTATGAAACAAAAAACAAGATATTATGTCGGAACGGGAGTTGGAAAAAAATTGAAAAAAATCTCAAACAAGCGTATCAATGTTGTGAATATGTCGTGTGAATTTCAGAAAAATTTATCGAGCCCTTCCGAAACGGTATGAATTTTTTATGAACAAAAAAATTAAGCGAAATTCTCCCGGAGCCAAAAACTCTAATTTACATTATTCGGCTCCCTGCCGCTATATTTTCGTCGAGTCATCGAAAAACGAGTAGGGCCTCGACTATCAATGATGGCGCCCGGGCGGTTTAAAACAAGAGAACACTTTTTTTTTGTTTTTGTACCGCGATGGGTTTCGGTTGCTTCTAGACACGGCATTTACATAAGTATTTTAGCGGGTTTTTTTTGTTAGTTTTTTTTTGTGTGGAATCATCCAACGCGTCGGCTCCGAGGCGGGTAGGATGGCTACACATCTGAAAAACATTGCCGAAGCGTGCGTTGTGGAAGGTGGATAGAGACGCGCTCCGCTGGGCCGGAACTCTGGCGTTCCTGTACACGAAAACGTTGTTCCTCGCGGGAGCCACGGAAATTTCTCCCCCGGGATTAGCCCCGGCGGGCTCGGGACTGTCTCGAGAGCCAGCCAACACACGAGGAGTCATGATTAACTTGTCAAAAATATTGGAGTCACGCTTCGGGCTATTTATTAGAAGTCCTTCTCCCCCCATCAAACGGAATGCGCTGCTTCGGCCCGGCAGGTTCTCCTTCGTCCTGCTCGTCTCCGTCGGCCTCTTGTGGTCAATATGTTTTTCCTAAAATCAATGCTCAAGCTAGTATCTCCGTTCATTCTATTCTTTTCTTAAAACAAAACAAAAAAAATCATAATGTGAACTTAAAACTGGAAGCTGTACAAGAATACAGCTTAAATTATGAACTGTATGCCCAAGTTATGAAATTTAAGTTAAAATTATGAAACTTAAGTCTAAATTATGAAATTTACGTCTAAATTTGGAAATTTAAGTTTAAATTGTGAAATTTAAGTTTAAATTGTGAAATTTAAGTTTAAATTATGAAACTTCACTTTAAATTATGACATTTAGGTTTAAATTATACAATTTAAGTTTTGATGGGATTAAAGTTACATTATTTTCGTTTTAAGACGATAATTTAACGCGATAAATCGATCTTTCAATGCGATAAGCCATTTTTTTCGGAAAGTAAGGATACTTTTCTAAAAAATGGCTTATCTCATGCACAGTTATAACTGCACCTTGGGGTACAAAAAAAATAAATAAAAGCGTTAACGCAGCGTGGAGGACAGTGGTTGACAAACGAGACGAACGAGAGAGCTACGGACGATAAACAATAAGGCGCCCGTTCGCGTAGCAGGACGACAACGACAAAGTCAGTCGGGACAGACCGGGAATGATAATTTAAACGATGACTCTCTGCTTCTTCTTCTTCGTCGCATTCAATTACTAAATAATTGGCGGAAGAGGGGGAAGGAGGGCGGCGATGCCTGGAGAGTCGCAGGAAGGATCGGGAGGGCTGGAAGCGGTGCAGCCGCGGATAGGGAAGGAGCAGAAGGATGCGAAAAGGATAAGAACGAGGCCCGGGGCTGTTTCTCCTTCTCTCTTTCGCTCCGGCGGGTTTTACGTTCGAACAACTGCGTATGTGTTCAAACATGTAATACAAGCTAGCCGGTGGAACACGCCATTTCGCACTGGAGGTGACGAGCGTGACTTATAGGCTCCTCGAATTATAATCCAATTTGCGATTATCGTCGTTGCGCATCGTTCCTCCTCTCCGCCGTTGAGGACAGAACAGATGAAATTTCTACGCTAAATATATCGCTGTAAATCGCGTCGCTGACGAACAGCGGAAGAAGGAACTCGTTCTCATTTATCGAATCAATAACTTTTATTTAATTTTGTTCCTAAAAAAAAAAAAAAATGAAATACAGACAGTACCAAAAAAAGGACAAATCTTGATCTCAATATTGCATGATCGAACAACTGAAAAAGGAGCTCCTTAATTTTGTGAATCAGTAATTTCATCCGTAAATATTTTACTATCGATTCTCAATTTTTATCCAAATTTTCTTAAAAGTAACTAATTTTTTTTTTTGTGTGTAAAAAGAAATAAAATTATATCTCGATCTCGACATTGAATAAGTGAAATCCTCGTCCCTAGCCTCTCCGATCGTTCGTTCCCGCATCGTTACAGCCGAGAGGCTTCCTCGGCCACGGGCCTCTTGTGGCAATAAACGAGCCCCGTCGCTGACTTGTAGTATAAATACACGTGGAAAAAGTGTGAAACGACGATGCGCGCATAGAATCGCTGATGACACGCCTTATCTCGAGGCGTGAAGAAGAAACCCAGCGGGGATGAAGAGACAGGTGCTCTCACTGGTTGCGTCCACAATGCTCTTGGCCTCGCGGTTGCTTCCTCGCGATTCTTTTCGCTCGACGTTTCCGTACGCGGGCTATAGCGAATTAACGCAGCGGTCTCGCTCGCGTAACCCGCGACTCGTACGAGCTCCTCGAATACGTGTTACCATTGCCGTTGCCTCCTCTTTTTCTTCTGATTTTTCCTCGCGGCGGGCGAGAGAGCGAGAGACGTATCTTCGTTCCGTAACGAGAAGGTAGCAAAAGGGAGGGTAACGAGCCGTCTCTAGACACACCGCCGACGCGCTCGCAGACAAGAATCAAAGTCCGGTCGGGAGAAGAATCATCTCTGCTTTCCGCGCTACTCTAACGAGCTTGCATTGTGTCCTGTGTCCTCGTCGCTTTTGCATCGTCAAGCTTGTTGCCTCTTATCTTAATCTCTCGGCTATAGGTAACCGATAATAACGATAATAGTAATTAATATTATTGATATCAATAATAATTGTAATTATTAATATTAATACTATTAATAGGGCTGAAGGACCCAGGTCGATGACCCTCTGTCAAGGTGTAAAGTTATTAGGGAAAACATTTTGTATAAGAAGACAAGTGTAAATATTACTATTATTAGTAGTGAAAGACATTTTTTTGTCAATTCTGTACGTTTATGCAGTTATCACCTTATAATAGTTATATATATATATATTGTAACGACCGGGCGAATGAATAACGCGCGTATTTAGTTTGGGGGCGGATATTATTAGTACAATCGCATCTAAATATCCCGAGCTATATATATATATATATATATACACATTGACAAAGGGCTATCGACCTGAGTGCTTCAGCGCTAATTAATGTTATTAATATTAATAACTGCAATTATTCATATTATTAATACCGATGATAATAATTGTGATTATAATGACAATACGATTGTTCGAGATCCCCGGAGCCCCGACACGTTGCGTGCTACGCGCTCGAAATTACGCAAGTCGCCGCTATACAAGGCGTGTTATTTAGACAGCGATAGGTGAACGTACGCGTCGCCGGCGATCCATTCGCTTAACCCCTACCACGGGACAAAAACACACCTACAGTTTTATGTTACACCGGTTGCGAGTGTATGATATCCGCGACCTTAATTACCATCCGTGCGAAAGATACCGGCGATTCATAAACAAAATAGGCGAAAAAAAAACTAGGCGGACGTTGCGGTACAGCGAACGCGCGGCTGGGACAATTGCCGATTTCCGAAAAATAATCCGGCTTTTGCAGCTTCGGTCGATAAAAAAATATAGAAGGCCGGGACCTTCAAATTAATATTTTATTGTTACATCTAAAAGATTTTTTGGATGATTGCACCAAAAGATTTTTTAGGCATTAAAATATTTTATTCGCCCAGCTAAATATTTATTCAAACGTCCCTGCCCGAGTCTTCAGTTGATTCAACGGCATTTTCTTTTTATCAGTGCGAGGAGCAAATCGGTCCCGATGTTAACATAAACGCGTCGATCAATCTTGCGAGTGTATCGTCGTACGGCGGGACGAACAAAACGGAGCGTGTTGCACGAATAATAAAAGCGGCATCGGCGATCGTCCCCGATTCGCCCGGAGAACAATGAGACTTTCACACACGCGTATACTTATGCGCTACGAGTTCCCTATTACGCAGTATATTATCCTGTAATGCAGACCACGGCTCGGCACTCACGCGATTCTATCTCTACGCGCGTTTACGAAAACAAAAAAAGAAGAAAAAGAAACACGCGGCCGTCCGGAATAAGCTTCTATCTCGAGGGTTACACGCGCATGCGCGCGAGCCGTCCGCTCGTTCTACTCTCGCCTCTGTGTCGGTAAGTCATTAACGCCGCTATCTTTTATCGTGGCTCCCGATTAATTTCACGTTTTAACATGCACACACTGTCAAAGGTACCTTGTAGCGGCCCCGGTTCCGCCGGCTCGCGCATGCGCCGTTCGCGCGCCCCGGCGGGACTTTCGCCGCGCTCCGCTTGCGCATGCGCCGCAGCCCATATGGACGGTTTCGCCTAAATCACCTGCCCTCTTGAGCTACGAAAAAAAACAACTGACAAAATATTGAGACACTGCGTTTGTTGATGTTATTATTTTTCTCGATTATTGTCATTTTGATAAAATAAATAAAATAAATAAAATAAATAAAATAAATAAAATAAATAAAATAAATAAAATAAATAAAATAAATAAAATAAATAAAATAAATAAAATAAAAATAAATAAAATAAATAAAATAAATAAAATAAATAAAATAAATTGTTTTGTTGGTATTTTTCTCGATTATTATTATTTTAAGCCGCGAAGAATATTGGTCTGAGGAAGCGGAGCGGGACCACCGTGAAGACCGCGAACCGGTTAATTTATTTCGCCCGAACGGCGACGATTATTGATATATCTAATACATAACATATATTACGGGGCTTCTGATCTCGATACGCCGCCCGCGGGCCGTCCGTGCCGCCGACGAGACAACGACCTGGGTGGGGAAGGTATCGTCGATTATCGATGTCGCAAGAGGTGACAGCGAGGTGGCGGCGAAGAGAAATCGATGCCGGGCCGAGAGCTCCGTCTCCGGCGAGGCTGCCGACGCTTCTCTCCGGGATGGAGTCGCTCGCGGGATTAACGTCCGTCCGTCCGTCCGTCTCTTCGTGCAGACGAGAAAGCCAGAGATTCGACGCAAAAGTCGCGGCGGCGTCTCCAACGCGATGCCCTATATGGCGACACTCGCTGACACGGCTCGCGCACCTTCGTACACGACCACCGAGACCGGAGGCCTTCGAGGGTCGATGCGACAGAGAATGTACGAACGGATGGCGAAAAAAAATGTCTCCATTTTTTTCTTAAATTCTAATAAATGGGAACAATAAATAATAATTATATCGTTATTATTACAATATTTTTTATACTTTTATCAACACATTGTCGTTATTTTTTATTTAAAGGGTCAGACAATTTCTTTTTACTACTATTAACTATTATTTCTATTATTATTTAATAGTAATAGTTGAGACGGATAATAGTGGTAATAAAAAGATAAAAAAAATTGCCTCCGTTTGAATTTAAGTAATAAAAATGGGTTCAAAAATGTGTAAAATTTAAACTCCCAAACGTGCTGTGTGCAGGAAACGATGCGACAAACACATTAAAAAACAATTTTTTTCCTAAAATATTAGTGGATTGGCACCGTAAATAACAATAGTAATAATTATATCGACATTATTACATTAATTTCTATACAATTTTCAATCCATTTTCGTTATTAAAATTTAAAGGGTCATACAATGTTCTTCTTTTTGTTTAACAACTATTTACTATAACTTCATAGTAATAATAATTGTGATGGTAAATAGTGGCAGGAAAATTTAAAAAAAAATAAAAAATGGTCCCTTCGTTTGAATTTAAGTAATGAAAATGGGTTGAAAAACGAGTAGAATTTGAGCCGTCAAACGTGCTATGTGCAGAGAACATCCGCGACGAGAGAATTTCCTGGCCGCGCGGGCAACCCGCTCGGGGAGCTCTTTGCACTGTGCTCTTGATGCCGTAATAACGGGATAATAAGCGTAGCGGCTCGTTAACCCCAGGGCTGCGAGAGAGTACGGGCCCGACTACAGACTCCATACCCCTCACCGGAGGGGGATGTAATCATTACCCCACGGCGTTCCCGTGTTATGTTCACCCGTCGAAAACCAATATCACTGCTGCGCGTCTCTCACAGCTTCTCTCGACGCTGTATCATCCTTTCACTGAGCTTCTCAACTCTCCCGATCCTCCGAGTGTCTCACTCGAGCTTCTTTTCATTTTTCTTCATTTTAATTTTTATTAATCTTTATATTCTAAAAATAATTTTTCTCGACCAAACGCCAGTTTCGCAACCCACAATTTGTTCCAGTCCATTCGCGTGACTTTCCCAGTTATTAAAATCACTTTATTGTTCACGTACATTAACAACATTTCAGTCGGCTTTTTATTCATTTCATTAATTTCATTCTGCTCTACTTCTCAACTCTTGCGAATCATTATTTTTTCCTCCATTTTTATTTGAATTAATATTCTTTTTTTTCAAAAATACATTTTCACAATTATACATTAGTTTCCTAACTCATCATTTTTTTCAGTCCCTTCTCTAGATTTTCTCCCAGTCCTTAAAATTATTTCGTTATTTTCGTACATCAACAATTGGCTTCCATCAGCTTTCTATTCATTTAATTAATTTTACAATTTATTTATTGATAAAAAATCAGTTATCTAACAACGCGTCAACTCGCAGGTGATCCGGTATCGGACGGCAGGTGCATTACACCGCCGCGCACTATAATGCATATCGAAAGCGTGAAAAAGAGCTCCAATCGCTCCAGTCATCTCGTTATCCGGCCGGGCCGCAGCCTCGACCATTTTTTTTAATCTCATTTTTTCATTTGTTATTTTTTTTCTATGTCCATACATTATTATACGCCACGGAGCGACCTCGTAAGATCGGTGGCCCGGCACTTACCTGTCGTCGAACGTAATTAACAAGGTGTAACGCGTCGTATATCGAGGCGCAGCTCGCTCGTCGCATCCGGGTCGGGCGTGCACACCGTATGAAATGCAATCTCTTCGAGGCTTCCCGTCGGGCCGGCGGAGCTCCGCGGACGGGCGAAGCCCGATGGAACAGTGCCGGTCCGATCTTATTATTATACGAAAAACAAACAGAGGGGCGCGCCGCGCGCGAAAGACGGGGAGCGCGGAGTTGAGAATCGAGTGCCGAGTTTATTGAATTTGACACTTCAAGAAGTCGCGTAACGTCGGAAAGGGAACGAGATCGCATCCGGGGACGAGCGCTGGACCGAGTCGCAACGAGCGATATATCCGAGGAACGGAGCCGCTCGGCACACAGGATACTCCGCAACGCGCCAGGCGCGAGTGATAGACCGGAGGGTCGCGCATAGCTTTTCCCTTGGGAATCCAACGGGGTTCGCTAATTTCACTTCGGACCGGAGACCGAAGGATGCACAACCACGAGGCCTTCCTGCGCGCGTGTGTGTGTGTGTGCTTTTCGAACTGTGAAAATATACTCTGCGAGATAAAAATCGGCCGCGGTGTGGAGGCCCCGTGGGAAAACGGAGCGAGGCAAGTCGCGATCTCTTCCGTTTCCCTCGATCCTCCGTAGCCGACTTACGGCGGAGACCTGCAGGTCCGAGGTACATTTCTTGGCCGCAAAATGTGACAGTACTTTTTTAAGGACAATTTTACCATTTTTTAAATTACTAATTTTACAATTTTATTAATTGATAATTTTAGTTTTTCTTTTTTTACAATTTTATTATTAAGAAGAAAATGTTGGGCTCGCCGTGTTGACGGGCATAAAATTGCTGGGGAACTCTGATTTTTATCTCGGTAAATATTCAATTTTGTTGAAAGCCACGAAACGGGCCGACGAGGCAAGTCGCGATCTCTTGCGGTTCCTTCGATCCTCCGTAGCCGACTTACACGGCGAAGACCTGCAGGTCCGAGGTACATTTCTTGGCCGCAAAATGCGACACTATTTTTTTTATCATAATTTTACCATTTTTTAAATTAATAGTCTTACAATTTGATTGATTAATAATTTTAGTTTCTCTTTTTTTTACAATTTTATAGTTAAGAAAAAAACATTAAGCTTGCAATGTTGGAAGGCCTAGAAATGTCGAGTAACTCCGATTTTTATCTCCATAAATATTCAACTTTGTTGGAATCCACGAATTCACAAACTAAATTCCCAGAGCGCAGTTTCCAGTCAATTATGGGCTTTTGTGGGCCAGAAAAAGTTGTCGCAAGTAGCGTCTCTAATTCCCATCGCTGACAAAGGAGGGTTAATAGTTCTCAACTTTTGCTTTTTTTCCTCAAACACCTGCAAAAAAAATCAAATAAAAAAATCTAATTTCCCGTCGGAGCTCTCAGCTTCTCTGCGAGCTCGGCGCGTCCGCGATGTGAGAAAAATCGTCGGGAACCTC
This sequence comes from Ichneumoninae sp. A BG-2022a, assembly GCA_030522665.1. Lineage (NCBI taxonomy): Eukaryota > Metazoa > Arthropoda > Insecta > Hymenoptera > Ichneumonidae > Ichneumoninae sp. A BG-2022a. The sequence continues at coordinate 31,581 of JAPYZC010001175.1, forward strand.
GCGTGCACGTTTTTTTTTATTTTTTGTATTTTTATTATTATCGCGCGCGCGTTAGATCGTTTCGAATTGGAAAGGTCCTTTCTCGCAGCTCGGGTCAATTCATAGCTCGAGTGGGGCTATTCTTGACGCGAAATTGCCTGAAATTGGTTTACACGAGAGCGCGGAAAGAGAAGTGCCGCCGAGAACGGGACACACACGTACACACGCTGAGAGTCTGAGAGGCTCGAAGAGTGGACGGGAGTTTAGAAATTGATTCGCTTCTTCCTCGCCTCTTGGGGAATCGTTTAATTTTTCTTGGCGTGTGCGTAACGTCGACACTTCACTCCTGCCATTGATGGTCAAACGTTTTTTCCCTGACTCTTGACACCCCTCACTAAAAAAAAAAAGTAAAGAAAAGTTCCCTCGTGCTCGATATAAAAGTGCTATAAACTCGACTCCCGATCTCTCGTTATCTCCCGCACAGTAGCGAGATTTAAAGACGACAGGAATAAAAAAAAGAAACTAAGATAGACGGGAGAATAAGGGAATCGCTCGAACGGAAAGAAATTTCGAGGGTTACTTCCTTAATTTCTTTAGTCTGAGGAGACGAGACGACGACGATGGATCGAGTTATCGCGCTCGGTGCGCTACGGCAAAAAAAGAGGAACGAGAGCGAGTGGGAGAGAAAGGGCGAAGAAAAAACAAAATTAATAAAATCAGTCGTCGGCGCCTCGGGGGAGGGGTGAATGACGTAAATTAACTAAACGAATATTCTTACGGCGGACTTCCGTCGCGACTTTTGCGTCTCGTGCCGCGTGGCTGCTGGAGCTTCTGCGCTGAATTTATCCCAACATTTTTTACTCCCTTCACCCACAAAAATCGTCTCTTTTCTGCCCAAAAAAACGTACGGTCTATAAAATCGAACGATCAAGTTTCAACCAAAAAAACCCCGTGAACCCGAAGATATTTATTTATTTATTTATTTATTTATTTCTTACGGGCTGGACCCAATTACAGGCGCGATAAGTTAACGTCGACCAAACGGACAATAGCAGATTTGAGACAGTACGTTACAAAACTAAGTAAATATACTGCCGAACAAAGTGAAGGAATAACAATATAAGAAGTCTTAAAAAACAAAAATTTGTCTCATTACAAAATTTTAACAGCAATCATAACGTTCAACACTTTAAGACTGTGGTTTCAAACCAAATTCTTCGCTTCGAGTAATTTAGCAATATACTAGTCAAAGATTTACCGTTTTGTTTTCTACTTCAAATAACTATTTTCTTTTTCTTTATACACAAACATAAAACATCTAATAACTTGTTAAAATATAAAAAGGGAGTCTTCCCGGCCACTACTGTAAATAAATAAATAAATAAATAAATAAATAAATAAATAAGTAAATAATTGACATAGCTAGCTCGACAACAATATCCGAATTGGGCAAAATAAATGTAAATAAGACTCAGGTTGATATCTGCGCCAGACAAAATTTCATCAAGTTACAGCTGTTTTTTCGCATCGCTCAGAATCTTCGCTAGGAACAGTTCACTCGGAGAATAAATTTCTACGAGTGAACATTTTTTTCGTAAATCGATGCATCAATAGAGTCTTGCCAAAGATGCGTAAAGACGCGCGGTACATAAAATCGAACGATTAACCCTTTTCTTATTCGTGGCTTATTTTCCCCGTCGTCTCGGACTCTCGGCATCCGGTCGCAGCATCCCTTCATGGTCCTTCGGTCCGATCGCCTGCTTGCCCCGCTGAGCCTTCCTTCTTCTGCACCGTAACACGACGCTCGTTTGTGGTCTCATTAAAAGAGGAGGACACCCGGTATATTAAGGGATAACCGTAGACTCCGGTGATGTAACGCAATACTCCAACCGAGTCCCGTCGGACTGCCACACCAGAGACAGGATCCCCATCTTCCTCTCGCTCCCTCTCTCGTCGATCCTGATCCTTGAATGAGATGCTATCTCACCCGTGATTCTTCGCTCCATATACACCACGTAGCCGAGCAGTAATACCCATACAACCCGGATCGACGAGTCGCATAATATGCTCGAACTTGATACCGGCATCAATGAGAATTATTTTGTTATTATCATTATGATACTATTTAAATTCAAACTATGGAAAATTATCAGTGGAACAGTCAAGAAGAGCCCAACAGACGACCAATTGGTTTCTCGACGGAAAAAAAAATCTAAAAAAAGAAAATGCCAGAGAGGGTTTTTCGCAACATGTATTTTGCAGTAATATACTTTGCAATTATATGCATATCAGTGAGAATAATTTTACTATTATTACATGGTGTCCAGCGGTCCTTGAAGTCCTTGGAGTTCTGGAACTGTCCTTGAATTTTGACTGACGTTGAAAAAGTCCTGGAATTTCCTGGATTTTCACCTAATGTCCTTGAATTTTTTATTTCCCCGAAAATTTTTGTTTGTTTAAAAATGTGTATTTAGTTTAGTAAATGTTTTTGTCTTTTTTTAAATGAACTGCCACGTATTTCGGCATATATTTTCCCGCTGAACACGAATCCATTGGCCTTTTTGGGGCTAAAGTACCCCCTACAGTGAGTAAAGTATGCCCTACAGTGAGACATTGAAAGTTTCGATTTTATGCACGAAAAATCGTATTTTTGGGATTTAAATTTAAATATTGGGTTGGGAGTAAAGTAAATGTCACATTCATGATCAGCGGCAAAAAATACGAAAAAATAGAAAATAGTCAGTGGGAGAGGCACGAAGAGCCCAACGGACAAGCAATTGTTTTGTCGATGAAAAAAAAAAAAAAAAAAAAAAAAAAAAAAAGGAAAAAAAAAAGCCAGAAGGCGTACCTCCAAAAATTATATCGATACCAACGCAACCCACAAATGTATCTCGATGCCAATGGATCCGACGTTCTGGAAGAAAATATCCCTTCGGGCGATGTTGAAACGTTACCCCTATCGCGAGCAATGATATCCATCCTCCCCCGTTCGGTGTCTCGGTCACTGGTGCATGAAACAGTTAAGCATCGACAATATAAGCCAATCAAGCCAGGACTCCGCTCGAGCAGCTTGAACACGTAAAGGGGGGTGGTGGTGTTGTTGGTGTTGGTGATCGTGGGTCCACGGGAAACACGCGCACAACCCCCTGTACGATTTCGCGACGGGGAATGGCTCGGTAATCGCTTGGAATTGCATTAAATTTAAATTTTTTACTCGACCCCGTCCATACGCTCTTCCCGCACGAGGATCGACGGCCGAGAAGCTTAAAGGCGCATTTCGGACTGTTTTACACGGCGGATCATGGCGAATGAGCCTTTTCAACGCCCCGCGAAAAATTGGCAAAAATGGTCCGTCTTGCCCCCTCCCAATATTTCGATCCCGGTCGAAGTTACCCTGGAGATCTCTCCGGTACCTCCTGCAGGCACGATAAAAGTATAATTACACATTTTTCAGATATTAAATATATGTTTCACTAAGGTAAAAGTGGGGAATATGGACTGGTCCATATATCATTGATTTACGTGTTAATCGAGGTGGGCCATATTCATCACTTTTACCCTATGTACAATAAAAATATTACATATATATTTATAATTGATTTATAATATTATTTATAATTTGTACACAGAATATATTTTCTCGTGGAAAATTAGTTATCATCAGTATACATTTTGCGTAGGGGGGAGCGGGATAAAATGGGACAGTGCGGTAAAACGGGATAACGCGACAAAAAACGGGATGGTTGCGGCGATGGTAAGTGGGGCAAAACGGTGTTGAAAATTCGGATGTATCGTTGGGACAAAATGGGTCATCCAAAAATGATTGGAAAATTGAGTTTTGCCCCACTGTTCCATTTTGCCCCGCTCTCGCCTATACTTTTCTTCCGCGTTCCAGAACCTACCCCTTAAGTATTCGTGTCTTCGATCATTCGACGGTTCCGCGACGGCGTATTCGCTGCTTTTTGATCTCCCCGGTTCGAAGGCGAATTTCGGCGTTAGCGAAGTTTTGAGCTAAACGTCGGAATAATCGTGCCAGGGTAGTCGCCACAGAGGAGCTAGGTGGAGCAAGATTGGGTCCCTTTTTGGAGTGCGTATCGCGCGAGAGAGCACAAAGCTCCTGCCGGATTGCCCTCAGGGCTTTTATAGAATAATATACATCGTGGGCTCGCCGGGGGGTGGGGGGGGGGGCGGGGGTGGGGGGCAACGAAAATAATACCGTAACGCCTCCGGCGGCGCATAAACGTATCCACCGTAGCTTCCACCGTACACCGACATAGCCGTTGGCCACGAAGAGCCAAGTCTCCGAGGGCTGTGGCCGTAAAGCCAGCAAAACAGACACACCGACTAAAAGGCTTACCGGGTAATTTGCAACGGCTTAAGGCCGCGGCCAATCTGATCCTGAAATCCCTCCCTCCGTCCCCTCGCGTCGCGCTTCCTCGGCCTCGTCGCATACGCACATGTGAAATCTTATATCAAACTCCTTTTTTTTTATTTATTTTTTTACTCGCCGAGGAAAGATCGAAGCAAACGAGGGGAAGATGAGAGGGAGGAGGATCGAAAGTTGTGGGCGAGGAAGGATATCTCTTTGAAAAACTATACGGGGGAGATGGACCGAATGGAGGCTGAACGGTGATCTCTTCCTCCTTAGCCGTCCTCCTCATATATTATCTATAACACGAGGTGTACGTATAGATATATGCGTCGTTCGGTCGGAGGCTTTGCCCGGCGAACACGAGCCTCGGGTTTTCACGGGCTGTCGCCCAGAATTTGGACGGTGAATTTTTTTCCTCCGACCGATGCCTAATTGACCGTACACTCCGCTCCGTACATCGGGCAGACGAACGGCCCGAGATTCCGCCGAGGCTTCCATAAATCTTGAAGTATCTCTTTCGTTCAATTTTTTTTTTTTTTTTTTTCGGATTCACGCGAGTCCCGGTTAATGTGGAAGGGAGTCTCGGAGTATCTGATTACCAGACACGATCTTGAATCTGTCCTTCGCTACCTCTTTGGGGGTTCCGTCGTCCACCCCGATTCTTTTCCGAATCGTTCCTCTCGGCCGCGCCGGCTTCGGCCTCGATGCCGAGCACCGTGGGCGAGACGGTGGAGCGCTAGGCTCGGCATATTTAAGGAGCGAAACTTAATTTGTCCCGAAGTGCGCTCCGGCCGCGGGGAGGGGAAACTCGAATCGATTCGAGGACCCTCGAACTCTCGCGCGGCGAACCTCTCCAGAGAACGAGAACGAGCTCCTCGGCGCGTGCCGTCGCGCAACGCCGTCGCCGACCACCCGATATACTCAGATTGCTCCGTTGTTTTGCGTTGCGATTTTAAGCTTCGTTGACGAGTTTTTTGGCTGCTGCAGAAATTTAACGCTCAATTAAGTCGTTGTTGGTAAAATCCAATGGAGGGATTTTCAGAAGGTTTAACATTCTTTTTGCCTTTGATTTAATTTTTTTCATTTAATTGTTGAAAATTTTTTTAATTCTCGAAGAAATAAAAAGATTTTTCGCAAGAAAATCGCTATTTTGCCCGTCCTTTATTTTTGCTTCTTCAGGGGGAAGATTACATTTTGTTGTCGAATTTTTTTGGCAACTGTTGCAAAAATTTAATATTGAATGAATTCATCGTTGGTAAATTTCGACGGCGGAGTTCTGGAAAGGTTTGACACATTCTTTTTGTCTTGAGTTTATTTTTTAATTTAATTTAAAAACTTCATTTTATTCCTCGAAGGAATGAAACGATTTCTCGTCAGAAAATCGCTATTTTGTCCGTCCTTTTTATTTTTTGGCCTCTTCAGGGAAAATTACCTTTTGTTGTCGAATTTTTTTGGTAACGGTTGCAAAAATTTAACATTGAATGAATGCATCGTTGGTAAAGTTCAACGGAGGAGTTCTGGAAAAGTTCAGCACATTTATTTTGCTTGAATGTTATTTTTTAATTTAATTGTAAAACTTCATTTTATTTCTCGAAGAAACGAAACGATTTCTCGTAAGAAAATCGCTATTTTGTCCGTCCTTTTTACTTTTTAGCCCTTCAAGGAAAAATCTATCGGAACCCCGTTGTACTCTCGACAAAGCGTAGACGCAGGGCTTAGGGTACATCCGTAGATCGGCGCTTCCCGTCGAGAGCTTCTCTGCCCTTCCAATGTGTTTGCCAGTAAACTCTTAACGCGTGCCCTCTCATCGCGCACCCCCGTGACCTTTTGTACGAACCTTTCTCGACCTATCCCTTCTCGCGCTTTCCCTCTCGGCAAACGAGACTCTGATTACGCCATTAATTATTAAACGAGCGATTCCGCGCGGACCATTCTCGCCGGGCGTCAGGGCGGGACGAAGGCGACGGAGAAAATCCGTCCTGCGTAAAAAATCCACCAAGTTCAAACTATCACGCCGAAAATGATGATTTGTTACCAAAAAAATATTGTTATTTCAGCTCTCCTCATAATTTTCATGACTCCTTGCGATAATTAAACAAGAGCCGAAAATATGTTACTCTTTAAATTTTGCATGGAATTGTAAAAATTTATAAGAGTTCAAAAAATTATTATTTATTTTTTGGCAGCCAGCAAGCGAGTTTTTCTCTAGTCATTCAATTATTTCCATTCCGCGTAAGCTTACCGACCGTAGAAAATGCTGTAAAAAAACAAGATGATAATTTTGAGATCGCCATCCGGATTAAAGAGTTCAAAGAGTTCAAAGAGTTATAAGAGTTCAAATAATAATTATTTATTTTTTGGCAGCCGGCAAGCGAGTTTTTCTCTAGTCATTCAATTATTTCCATTCCGCGTAAGCCCACCGACCGCAGAAAAGGCTGTAAAAACAAGATGACAATTTTGAGATCGCTATCCGGGTTAAAAGTTCCGTTCCCTCCGGCCCATCTCTCCCCCCTAAAAAGAAGAAGAAACAGTTCCAGAGCAGTTGCACTTCCGGGCACGCGCGTCTGCCAAATGTCGGAGCGCTGGAAAATCGCCCTCGGGATCGCCTTAATGGCTCGGGTGCATTTTTCCCCCATGCCTGCACGCCCGTCGTTTCGCGCTCGCAATTAGTCCGCGTGTCTGCCCACGTCTCCGGTGAAGCGCGGCTCTCTCCAAGAATTAGGCGCTCGTACGACCCACGACGGTTCGCATTTACGCCAATTTTTTCAATGTTTCTCGACCGAGAAAAAAAGGAAAAAAAAAACATGGAAAAACTCGACGATGCGTGGCGAGGGAAATATCGCTAATTATTAAAGATCCGCTCCTTTTGGCCCGATTCGTTCGGCGCGTTTGCTCCCCGCTCGGCCTCCGACTGCCGCAAAACGTTTGCGAAGTGGCGGGTCAGCAAGTTTTCCCAAGCCGAGTTCAACTCTTGTATCGGTCGGATTAGCCGGGAAGGAAAGAAAGAAGCGGCCTCGTTGTCTTTTCCGGCAAGGATTTAATTCCTCGTCGATCCGGCATTCCTTCGGGGAGGCCCGGAAGCTACCGTCAGGAAGGGACTCGAACCGAAATTGTGTACCCAAAATTACCGAAAGCCTGAAACACGGGTGCAGCGATCCTTGTCCCGATGTCCGGACGCGGAGTGCATCTTGGGACGCTTCGCCAATGTGAGCAAACACTCGAACTCGAGTTTTACTGTCTATGCTCAGCCCGTTGGAAAAATGTTTGCCCCTCGTCAACCCCGAGGATGGAGAGCGGTGGCGATCAAACATCCAGAAAATTCGTCAAACAAGACCGGACCTTCTAGTATTAATTGCTCTTTCGAAAAAAGGAGAAATAAAATTGTTTAAAATCCCTCACAGATTTCCCGTTCGATAACTTTTGAGCAAATACATGTGAATTAGTAAGGTACAGGGTATAGAATGACGGTCCAGAGTGGGATCGAGCTGGGGGTCGTGCTTCGAGCTTCGTAGAAGCGTATCAGTTTTCCCCCAGCCTGAGAGCACTTGTAAAATCGTTCCTAATTTTTATGGATACACATACATTTTTGAGTGGACTGATTTACAGCGAATCGGTAAAACGTGAGATCGAAAGTGTAAAAAACATACTTTGCGGCAATTTTTATCGTCGCCGATATTTAGGAAAAAAATCGAAATTTGAAAAAAAGTAACGGAGAGCGTTATCATTTTTCATCTCCTTCATCGACCTTGCAGGACTCTAAAGAATCTTTTAGTTTTAATTGCTTTAAAAAAAAAATTGTGTAAAATCCCTTTAGAGATTTCCTGACGGATAACTTTTGAGCAAATATACGTGAATTAGTAGAGGTAGAGGGTATAGAATGACGGTTCAGAGTGCGTTCGAGCAGGGGATTATGGTACGAGTTTCATAGAAGGGTATCAGTTTTCCCTTAGCTTGAGAGCAGCTCGTGCCAACTCGTAAAATCATTTTTTTATTTTTAAGGCTACATGTACGTTTTTTATCTGTCTATTTACGGAAAATCGGTAACTCGCGTCATCGAGAGGGTGATTAAAATACTTCAAGACAATTTTCATCTTCCCTCGGTATTAAAAAAAAAAATTGGAAATTTGAAGAAAAGTAACGTTCGATCTGGAGCGACATAATTTTTCTCTCCCTTCATCGACCTCGCAGCACTCTAAAAAAGAAGAGAAAGAAAAAAATACTACAAACATATCGAAATTCACAGATCGGAAACAACAAGTGACCCGACAGCCGATACTCTCGGCGTTCCCGTTCGAGCGCGGGCTTCTCTTTTACCGAAGGACAAACATTTGCCCTCAAAAGTCGAGAGTCGACGTTTGTCTTGCGTTCCTCTCTGGTCCCCCCGCGCCGGGTTTTAAATTCCCCTTGCACAAACTCTCCGGTGCCCCGAGAAGATGTTCCTTCGCGACGAATATCAGAAGAGGAAGCTGGGGAAAATAAAGAAAAATAGAAAAAAAAGAGAAATACAAAAAAGATATAATAATATCGCCCTAAACACGAGGTAACTCTGGCGAATTCTCTTTGCACCCAGAAAAAAAATTTATTTGACGGCCACCGTTTTTTGGGTTTTAGTAAAATATTTATTTGATTAAAATAAATATTTATTTAAATCAAATAAATAGTTACTTAAATTAAATAAATATTTATTTAAATCAAATAAATATTTTACTAAAACGAAAAAAACGGTGGCCGTCAAATAATTTTTTTTCTGGTTGTGCTCGAGGGCTCCTCGGCGGCCACTGCGAGCGGCACAGGCGCCATGTTGCACCGTCGCGTTGCGAGTAGCTCCTTCGAAAAACCTTTCCGATCCTCGCGAGGGATAAAATATTGCAAATCATGGACTACCTGTCTCCCGGTCGACGAGGCGAGTCGAGGCAACACACACACACACACACATAAATAAAATACTCTTCTCGTTCTTCCTATCCAGACAAATGCACTTATATCCCCGTTTGGCGTCTCGCTCCTTCCGTCTCTGTGTATCGTTTGCCTCGCGCTCGAGAAATGCACTCACAGAGGGTGCATCGGAATATAAAGTGCAGCAGACGCGACGACTCCGAACTTGCCCGCTCGGCGAGCCGCTTTGTCTCAAGACGCGGACGCGCGCTATCTGCTAATGCATCCCTCTTATACCTCGTTCCAGTTTTTGAGCTATGCGTCACAAAAAAAAATCAAAGAAAACAACAACCTAGAGCCGTAGATGAGATTCGTCCGATAATAAATGAACAACATTTTTGTGCATATTGGACATCAAATTTGCACCCAGAAAAAAAATTTATTTGACGGTCACCGTTTATTAAGATTAAGTAAAATATTTATTTGACTTAAATAAATATTTATTTAAATTAAATAAATATTTTACTTAATCTTAATAAACGGTGGCCGTAAAATAATTTTTTTTTCTGGGTGTGCTGACAAATTATCTAAAGACCATTTTTTTCCCAATCTTTTTGTAGACTTGGGACATCTAATAATTATTATCCGTGTATTAGGATTTTTATTAATATATTATAACATAATTTAAGATACGTTTATGTATAATATACAATTAGAAGGTTTGTTATCCTGATATTTAATAAATTTGAATTCCCTAAAAATGAATAAGTAAAAGCAACAACCATAGATCCATAGAAGAGATTCGTCCGACAATAAATTTACAACATTTTTGTGCATATTCGACATCAAATTTTCCGACAAATTATGTACAGAACCAATTTCCTTTCCAATCTTTTTTTATAGTTGGAACATCTAATATTTTTTATCCGTATATTGATATATTACAAAATAATTTAATACACATTTATACAATACCCAATTGGAAGGTCTCTTAACTGACATTTAAACAAATATTAATGCCCAAAATTGTTTTCTTAAATCATCTCCACCGCGAATCTTTTGCACATGTTCCATGAGGCGTCGAGTTAAAAGTTGAGCATCGCGGGTCTCCCGGCTAATACAGCGAAACGCGCTCGAGTCCCCCGTATCGTTTTAACGTCTCTATTAGCGGCTATTAAAATCCTCGAAGGATCCCGAGTGAGAGGAGATCTAGCCACGCAGAAGAATTGAAATGAGAGAAAGAA
>JAPYZC010001176.1:0-21151 GCA_030522665.1 Ichneumoninae sp. A BG-2022a
TACGCACGCGAAGCGTGCGTACAACCTCATTTTCACACCTTGTGAAATAAAATTTCGTACGATACTCGTGCATAAAACGTTTTCTGAACTCGTGTGATTGCAACAATCGCCTTCGGCTCGTGCTGCAAACTCACACCCGTCAGAAAAAGTTTTATCGCACTAGTATCGTAATGTACTATTTCATCACAAAGTGCGGAAATGCCGGTTTTACGCACGAGTGATGAAAATACACTTTTTCTCATCGCGTGCGAGAAAAATACTGCGCATGCGTACAAACGCAGTGGGCCGTTTTTTCTCGCACTAGTGCAAGAAAGTGCCTTCTTGCGCACACTTCCCAAAAAGAAAAAGTGTGATTTTCGTGAAATTTTTAGGAAATAGTAATTTACTATACCAGTGCGATAACACTTTTTCTGACGAATGTGAGTTTGCAATCACACGAGTTAAGAACACGTTTTTCGCCCGAGCATCGTACCGAATTTTACTTCCCAAGGTGCGAAAACGCGGATTTCGCGAAGCATGCGTAAACCCGTCATTTTCGCACCGAGTGAAGTAAAATGATGTGAATAGCATGGACGTAAAAAGGGGGATCCTGACCGTGTGAATGTCGCATTCGTCACACTCATAGTCCACACTCGTCAAGTGTGAAAACTCCCTTCCTACGCCCTTGCAATACAAACAACTAATTCGGTCACACAAATAAACAATTAATTCTACAGGGTATGCCGAGACACGTGACGGAGCGTCAAGTTCCATCGACTTCGCCGCCGTCCTACAGTTCGGAGGCTTTCGTCGTCGAGTGTCCGAAGGAGTCGCTGGTGCAGATGGAGGGCGCCCCGGGTGTTTCAACGCCGATAACATCATCCACGGGAGTCCGAAGATTCTCTCTTCGGCCGACGGTCCAGCCGGAGATCTCCCAGATGCCTCAGTCTCCGTCGCCTCTGACCAAAGGACTGCCCCGTTGGCGCGCCGGGATGCTGCAGAGACAGATAAATCAGATTAATTTACAGAAACGTGTACGAGCGTTCAGTCTCAGCGACGTTCATACCGAGGGCTCCAAGGGAAGCCCCGAGAGGAATGCGACACCTCCTATCAGCCCCCTCGTCGACGGCGTGAGGATTCTCGGAGGCCCGAAGGATCAAGCGACGAAATCCTCGACGCAGAAGACCGTGACGATAGTTTCGCCGAGGCCCGAGGAACTCGCGGCGTTGAGGAGCAACGATACGAAGCAGAGCGCCGTGGCGAGTCAGATCGACGAACCGCAGTCCCGACCGTCCAGGACGCGAGTGCCCTTTTCGAGAACGATCTCCGCCCTGAACAATCCCTTCGCCGACTTCGTCGAGGCCAGGCCCGTCGCAGTCACGAATCCTTTCGACTTCAACGCCCCTCGGGGGAGTTCCAGCGACGAGGCGTCCGCGTCCACCAGCAGCGAGACTTCGTCCGTCCGAGCGACTTCGACGACGACCGGCGAAGATTCGCCCTCCAGCGATCCGAACTCCAGGACGATTTACCAAGCGCTGCAGGACGTCAAAAATATCGAGGCCTCGCCGCCGGTGACCTCGAGTCCGGAAAGCCCTCGAACGACCTCGAAACCGGGACAGATCGGCGATGCGCCGAAGAGCGTTTCGGTGGCGAGTTCGAGCGCGGAAGCCGATAGCAAGGGGGCGAGTCGCAAAGTATCCGCGGTCTCGATAGGTCACTGGACGGACTCGAGGAAACCTGGCTCGAGAAAGGTCTCAACCGTTTCGCAACAGAGCGCAGACTCGGCGGCGAGGAGCAGGAAAAGCTCGACCAACAAGAGTCCCGGCGACAAACCGAGAGTCTCGATTGACTCTTACAAACCGCTGATGGAAGTCAAGATCGAGAAACCCACGGAAAATCCTTTCGAGCGTTACAAAGCGAGCGTGCAAATTTCTATGAACGACGGGGATTCCCTCACCGAGGTGAAGGTCGACCCGCCGGTGAGCGGGCGCACGTCGAGCGAGGCTTCGGCGGATGCGGAGAGAAAATTTTCCACCAAACTCGGACGCGATCCGCGTGAGTCGACGACGTGAGGGAGAGGTTCTTGCGATCCAACACGCGACTCGCGCAACAGAAACACTGTGATATAGTACCTGGTACAATTTTAGTATGTAAAAAAAAAGATGATCCTGTATCTGCATGGCATCAAATTTCATCCTTGGCGAGGCTTTGTCGATGCACTGCTTTGGCCAGAAAAAAAAATTCTTCACTTGTAAAATGTTATTCTCCACGTGAACTTCCGCGAGCGAAGTTTGTGCGATGCGAAATAGAGCCTCTATGATTCGATGAAGTTTGATCTCGCGCAGATATCTTGTGGGTCGTAAAAAAAGCACGAATCAGCGGTAATTCGATGTAAATAATTAACTCGCGATTTTAGTCAAAGCAGATATTATAAGTACGATAACGAGACGTGACGTGATCGTCGAGACGAGCTGCCGATACAAATAATTCCGAGACTGAAAGATTTCAGCTTGCAACTTTTTATTGTTGAAAAATGTTGGCGCGCAATAAATAAAAAGATCGTCGGAATTAGCCGAATGCTTCTGTACGACTATTCGCGCGGTGCGTACCGTCGCTCCGCGTGACAAAAACTTTCATGCCGGTATGTCTGAGAAATTAACTATTATTGTACACATGCGTGAAGTAGATCGGTATCGTAGTTGGATATCGTTCGTATACAAAAAAGATAGGAAAAAGAATCAACGGAAGAATTTTTTTTCTACGCGCTTGGGATCGCTAGAGTTTTTCGTAGCTCCTCGACGAGCTTCCCCCGTGGGATGGCTCGTTCCGCTCGTGTTTTAACTTCCCGTAGCGTTACCTCGCCCCGGGCGAGTTCACCCTCGCCAATTATAATAGCCAGAGGAATGCCGCTGTCCTCGCAGTGCTGCAGCTGCGCCAGGAGCTTCGGATTGTTCTTGTAGGATTGTTCGGCCTTGATGCCGGCCTCCCAGAGGTCGGCGAGAATTCGCATACGCTCCATGTGCAGATTCTTCTGCGCCGTTGCGACGAAAACTTCGACCTCGGTCGTGCGCGTCTTCTGGCCTTGGTTCGCGATTCTCGACTCGATAACGCTGAATATTCTTTCCACTCCCAGCGAAACACCGACGCAGGGTACATTCTTCTTCTTGCTGTCGAACATACCGACGAGATTGTCGTAACGGCCGCCTCCTGCCACGCTGCCGACCTCGCAGTTCTCGGCTGCAAAAATTAAATTGCGTTTTATTAACTTCCTCGAGCTCTTCAAATATTAACTATTTTTTTCCCCTATTACGCTATAATAACGACATTCCTTGCGTGCAACAAGGGTGAAAAATTGACTGATTGAACAATGATCATTATTAATCTGTGCGCATGCGCAGTACTGTTTCAATACTTCCGAGGGATTAATTATGACGATTTTGCGACGCAAGAAATACGGTTATTTTAATGAAGTCAAAATAAATATCGCTGCACGACAGAAAGCGTATTTTTCCCTCGCTTCCCACGGGCAGCAAACTTCACGCTCGGCGAAAATCGTTCACTTCCCTCCCTTGTAGCATAATATAGTAATAATCGTTAATAATTACAGGTGAGAAGCGCCTCGTAAATGAGACCAGTGTAGTAGTCCAATCCTCTCGCGAGACTCAGATCGAACAGAACTTTATCCGAGACTTTGTAGATATCGCAATATTTGAGGAGTAATTCCATAGCGTCGAGGCCTTGTCTCGCCGACGCTTGTTTCATCAAATTCTCGTCGTTCCTGAGCTCGGCGATGAGTTTGGCGTCGCCGCGCTTCGACACGTATTCTCCAATTTTATCGGCGATCGCTTCGTCCAGTTGCTTCTCCTCCACGATCTCCTTGCGCACTTCTTCCCACGGGCTCTTGTCGAGCTTGTCCACGGACGAGCACACGGTACGGAATTTGTCGTTAGGCACTCCGCAAGCTGCGAATATTCCATCGAGCAGACATCTGTGGTTGAGTTTTATGACGAAATTTCCGAGATCGAGACTCGACAGAGCCTCGTAGACGACGCGAATACACTCGGCGTCCGGGATCATCGCGTCGTATTGACCAGCGATGTCGAAATCCTGAAATCATTATAAAATTAACAATCCGCATATTAGTTATTTTTTTTTGCTCAAGGGAATTCGTCGCATAATCGCCGTTTCTTAATAAATAATACAACATTTTTATAAAAGGTTAACTTCATTAAAATGAGGCTCATGCCAATTGACACAACGTGAAGCTCATGTATCTCGGAATCCATGTGGAGAGAAAATGATTAGAAACTGTTTTAAAAAAAGCCTCAATCATTGCTTTATAGCACTTGTGATGTTTAGTTCCAAGAAAGTAGAAAAGGCGCTGTGACGTGATTCCCTTAATAGACAATGATTCCCAAATGGACAACAAATACGATCGAAGACCTACGCATTGGTAAAATTCGCGATAGCGACCTTTCGCCGTGGATGGATTATCCCTCCTGTAAACTTTGGCGATGTGGTACCTCTTTATATTCGTTATTTTTAGCATCGCCAAGTACCTCGCGAACGGTACGGTGAGATCGTATCTGAGAGCGAGCAGTTCGCCGCCCTGATCTTTCAGGTCATAGATGAGTTTCGCATCCTCGCCGTATTTCCCCGTCAAGACTTCCTGCGTAACAAACGGTACGATTAATAATCTATAACTTATTAATAATCTTAATAATCTATAACTTATTATTAATCTTATTAATCTATAATATATTACTAATCGATAAAATTCAGTGAGAATCAATCAATAACATACTTTGAGCTCGAAAATCGGCGTGTCGATAGTCTCAGCCCCGTGCCGCTTGAATACGCTGACGATTTTATCGAGTACTCCGAGTCGAAGGGCCATCTGTTCGGGACTGTAATCCCTCGTTCCCTTTGGCGTTTTGAGGATAAATTTTTGCGGTCCTGCGTCGCCATCGCCGAGTCGCGCTTTGAGCTCCAAAAGTTTCGCTACTTCCTCGGCAATCTGTGAACAATAAATCGATCGTCTATCAGGTTAATAAATTCGCAGTAAAGTTTGTCTAGCGTTAACTATGAAAAGGCCAACGCTTTTCTCTTCAACTCTGACTTCTCTCCCCTACCTGTGGAGCAGCGGTACCCGACGCGTTGCGAGCTTTACGGTCGGCAATGACTCTGAGATTGAGGCGCATCAGACGAAACATGATGCGGAAAAAGAGTCGCACGGAGGCGATAGATTCGCGGCAACCAGAATCAAAGAGAAAAGCTCCGCCCCTCAGTGACGATTATCGAACTGAATCGTGCAGAGAGACAAACGCTACGTTAGCTGATGACGCGATTGCCACATAGCACTTAAAATTTTTTTTTTTTCTAATTTCTACATAATTTAAATTAAAAAATGCGACAACGCAATTTATCTAGTCTACAGGTGCAAACTATCTACGATTTCCGTGCTATCTGTAGAAATTCTGTTAGCCGAACTCGGTTCTCTCACCTTATCGTCAAGGCTGAGATTATCGACGCTGGAGAATCCAGTCGAGTTCTCTATTGTCTTCGCAAAGGCCAATTTTTTCATCGAAGCTGGAAACTTCGATCTCTCAACAGGAGTGTAGCTCTCTATGTTCGAGAACCATCTTTTCAGATGCGGCCAATTCTGTATATTGCCATTGAGCTTCGAGTTGCACAATTCAAAGAGATCCTTGTCCGCCGACGTCGGACTCCAGCCACATATGTAACTGGTGTTTTCAAGGTCGGCGTTTATACCGGCTAACACTGTATCGAGGTCCTGTGCCTGTTCGGAGCAACCGACAATCGAGGCGGGTCAATAATTTGAGATCGGAGTTGAACATCTTTCGAATAATTCTTGCAATAAACATCCAATAGTTCTTCTCTCGCCGTACTAATATTCATCTCTATCGCAAAAAAACTTTAATAATTATTTTGAACAATACTATAAATAATACAAATAACATGGAATTGTGAAAAGGGGATAATCTTGAATAAGCATGCAATTCGAATGGTTGATAAAATCATTATTCAAATAATTAAAGAACCATTTTTTCACATGTGGACTTTGAGCTGCAAAATTCATAGAGTCACATATGTAACTGGTGTTTTCAAGGTCAGTGTTTGTGCGAGCTAACAGAGCAACGGACAATTAAAACGGGTCAACCATTTCAGTTCTGAGTTGAGAATCGTTTGATTACTTGTTGCAACAAATATCCATACAGGATATTTAGCAAGAGAAGAAATATATTCTTCTCTTGCTATACTAATATTTATATCTATATTTATATTATATCTATTGTAATCAATCTTTAAACATTATTTTTAACAACAGCATAAATAATGCAAATAATGTAGAATTGTCACTGTGAATTTTCAATAGTTCACATGATGGCTAAATAATTCTTCGAACTCCATTGAATAATTATTTCTTCCTTCGATTGTAAAATCGCTCGAATGTGTACGACACTCTTATCTACCTGCCCCGGGCAATGTATAACCTAAACGATCTAGTGAACCGTTTCTCTGCATGACCTAACACTTTATATCATAAACTGAAAATTTGAGAATTTATCGAAGCGTGCCTACAACGACGATCGCTCGATCATCGACTACTCGAAACTATATGACACCGTAAAATTATCGATGCAAAGAGCTGACGAAATCCGGCGTCTGCGAAGTGTCGCAAGAGACAATTCACGAGCCTGTCGGCTCGGTCGATCGGGCTTGAGCTTCCCAGGTAAAAAACCGCTCGTCTCGCCTCACAACGTTTCGTTCTTCATCGAACCACGAGCGAAAGCCGATTTCTTGGTAAGAGAAAACAGTTTCTTCGCGCACGTCTTGCGGAGCCTCGACCGAGAAAATGCACAGAGACCGGAAAAACACGATATGTCTGATCCATATGCGATAGTACGATCGCTGTGCATGCACGTCAGCGATCAGTCAACGGAGAGGACAAACGAAGATTCGTTTCGACTCACCCTCGAACCTTCGGCCTTGGCGGCTTTGAGTTTTCGCACAATCTCTCCCTGTTCCTTCACCTGCTCGAGCAGCTTCGTTCTAGTTTCGTCAGCCATGATGCAGCCACGCGGTTCTCGAATTTTTCGTAGACGCGGTTCAGTTCCATGCGTTCCACGTCAGCCGCCTCGTAATACTGACGCTCGGCGACACTTCGTCTAACCGATCGGCAGAACGGACGCGTTTGCTCTCGGCATTCACGGTGATCCAACAGAACGGTCACTGCGGATTCGCAGCCGCGCAAAGCAGCCAGCGAGTATCGCGCTGAAATCAGTACCGACAGAAAAAAACGGTGACTGTCGATTGTCCTTTCACGAAATCGTTCCCCGAAGGTCTCCAAAAGAAATGGGAATGAGTCGGTGCGCCGCTGGCTCCGCCATCGAGCGGACAGATGAGATTTTTTTTCAGTGCACCCCCGTACAGCCGCACTTTCAGAGCCTTTCTAATGCCTCTTGATCCACTTTTCGTCGCGGTACGAGCCGTTCATTTTTATTCCACCGAGGCACCAAAGAATCGTTCGATTATTATCGCGCGAGGCTAAAAAAAATGTAGATACGATATCAGAAAGTTATTTAGAGCACCGAGCAATAATTCCGATTAGCATAACACGTCCTCGTCTTTTTTTTTTCATTCGCATTGCTGGGATATTGCAATGATTAATACGGACATTGGTCGTTTTCCTCGGCGGACAAATTCGTTTGAATTTCGAGATAAATTATCTGCTGAGTGATTTGAAAAATGACATCAATGTTATGTAAACACAAACGGATATATGAATGCTCACTCGAGCGCTGGGGGCTCGTCCCGTTTACAGTCTGCTCCCCGTTACAGAATCACTTTCATTCGCGACTTAGAGGGGAACTTTTATGCATCTGTGACGCAACGATTGCTTCTTTTCCGAACTGGTTCGCATTCTTATCAGTCTCGTGGTCGAACGGGAGGTGCGTAGCCGACTCGCGCCTTTCTATGAACCGCCTTCTCACCTTCTGTATCCTGTTGTTTTTTAATGGTTCAATTTTTTACGACTCGATTACTCACGCGGTCGACGATAAAGTCAGCGGGAGCGATATAACTCAAACGAACATCAGCACGAAGCGGAGAGGACGTATGTCGTGACCCCAAAGATATATGCATGACATCGAGTTTCATCTTTGCCGTTAATGCACTGCTTTAGGAAGATACAAAAATTATTCGCTTGTAGAATTTTATTCACCGAGTGAAATCTTTCGAACGAACTTTGTGCAATGTAAAACAGAGCTCACATAGGACGTAAATATTTTTGAAAGGTTTGAATATATTTTTTTTAACATTGAAAACATTTCAACTATATTAAAAAAATATTTGTGAAATGTTTTTGTTTTTAATTTTGAAAATATTCTTTTCGTCCGTTTTTTAATCGTAAATTGAAATGTTTCGGAAACATTACGCTGAATTTTCTTTTTTTTACATTTCAGCGAAATGTGAAGGGCGTGCGGTGTGCAATTGCATCACCGATCCAAATTACATATACACACCAGCTTGAACACGGAAAATTAGTGGAAATGTTTCGGTGAAACGCGAAATAAAAAATATTTCTAAATATTTTATCGTTATGTGTCAGAAATATTTCAGACACGTTGAAGGATGAAGTATGTTTCTGAAGAATGCAAGAAACATTTCTTTGGAGTATTTTGATAGAATATTTCAAAATATTATTTTCATATATTTTAGAAATATTTACTAACATTTTAAAGATTGAAAATATTCCTAAAATGATTTCAAAATAGTACGTGCTACATGAGAGCACGCACTATAAAACGGCATTACAAAACTTGATGAAATTTAATCTCGCGCAGATATCTTCGGGGTGATCGTATATCGCTACAATGAATTCGCATGAGACGTACATCTAGATAACTTTTATTAACCAATCAATGCGGTTTAGCGTTACAAATAACGCGGACGCGACAATATCGTACGTGTCGTCGAATAAAACGGATACAATGGAACGCTACTATTAACGTCACGATGAATGAATTCTTTTTTTTTCCTTTCCTTTTAATGAATATCAATGAAATTATAATCGAAGGTCGCTTACGTTTTTTTTTTTAATGCCTACTCGACTTAATAACTGGGTTACTCGACAACATGTATTGTATCTTATACTTGTTCTTTTACATTTAATGTTTAAACCGTGTTTTATAGTATAATATCGTGTGTGTCGGTGTGTCAACTCCACAATCATCGTCTTTTCTTCTTTCTCATTTTTTTTTCGCTTCTCAGCTTCAGCTCGTCTCACTCTTCATTTTCTTCACGGTTTCCTCTTACATCGTATCGTTATCAATGGTGACGCAATAAAACGTTCACGTTGTGCGCGTGTTGTGTACAAACTTCAATTACACTCGAAGACATCAAAAACTTTCTACGTAATGTTAAATAACGAGCGAAAAACGAGCGACTTGCGCCGGGGGAGATGCATTTTTTTTTTTTTTTTCTTACAACCCATTTTACAATGCAGCCGATCGGCGAAGTTCGCGGAATTCTCAGGCTCGGAGAAGTCTTCCGCCGATGCGCGCGAACTCATCGAGCGAAAGTCGAAAGTTTACAACGGGCACGGCTTTTGATTGCTCGCTTCGCCGGCTGCAATTGCACTCTTCGCCGAGCGTTCATCGCAATAATAAGACAATATAGTTCTCAGTGTTTTCATCTCCCACGCACGCAAATCGACGATTCACCGGTTAAGTCTTACGGCTACCATTAAGAGATATCGGGCTGTGTGTCTCGGTATACAAGAAATCTTTTTTCTTCTTCTCTTCCTCTATCATACTCTCTTACGTAATTTGGCAGAGTACAAAGATGTCGTTTCGCCGAATAAAAATGTTCATTAAATGAAATTATTATTTTTTTTTTTTACGTTTCTTTTTTCTCTCTTCGTCAACTCACTCATTCATTCGAGAGCTATGTCAGGCACACGATAAAGTCATTCGCACTCGCATGTATTCACAGTAGTCGCGACTTTTGTGTTCTCGAATTTAGTCTCGGGAGACGTTCGGGGAGGGCTGGATTGATTATGGGATTTTATCGAAGAATTGGACCTGATGCGCGGAGACTGTTTTTTTTTTTATGTTTCATGGATCAGATCAGATTTATTTATCTCTTCGTCGCGTCTCGCGGGAGGTTGGTCCTGTGTGGCAGTGCCTCGTTATCTATAATAGTCTAGAATCCTCGTGAGACCTCAACGTCGGACGTCGAAACTCTTCAGTCCCACGATATACTTTAGACTCTCTTCATCACTTTTTTTTTTACTTGTTACTTCATTTTTTTTTTTTTGAACGCGAAACCATTTTTGGTGCGCAGAGCATTGGTGAAAAGATTTTTTTTTTAATGGAACGCGGTGTAGTATTTTCTTTAGTTTCTTTTTTTTTAAGGTCGTTTCACAGACACTCTGCCTGCCGTAATCATCAAACGATTATTTACATCGCATTCGTCACCCCATAAAACGTACACATAATATTATCGAATCAATATATATTAGTCTTTGCAATATCGTGTCCTTTAGATTCTATTTATATATCATTTTTATATGTATAATGCATAATAATAGTGTCGGTGAGTGTGTGTGTGTTTATTATATATATATATATTATTTTTTTAAATATATATATATATAGCTGTACTTTAGACTCGAAAGCTAACAATAAGTGAGAGATACGGGCGGGATTTTGCTCGGATCAGTTGACACGGAGAGGATCGAGGGGTGCGGAACAGTTAATTATTATGATTTTTTTTTTCATCTTCCTTTACTTCCTATATTCGTGTGATCGTGTATCAACGATATTTAATCTCGAACTCGCCGATCGCTCCTCGCGCATCCACGGGGAGCGATCGAGGATCAATTTTTTTCTCTCTCATAATCTTAACGACTAATCAATGATCATTAATAATGTATATTTAATCTTTCGTGAAATGGCGAATTGTCTCTCTCTCGTTATCTCATCAACTTTTGTTGTTGTTGTTTTTTTTTATTAATTTTTTTTTTCTTCATCTCTGATATTCTACTAATATGATTTTTACCGTCTAACAACACGTATGCCGGTTACGCGAGCGGCTAACGGCTCCTCTTTTTTCATCTTTTTTTTTATATCTCGCAACCACTACTTTCCGTACTTTAAACTCCGTGTTTATTATCTCATCTATAATAATGTCTAATGATAATTATCTACCTTATAGTTCGTAGTTCGTATATATAATGACTGGATCTCTCTCTCCCTCGCGTCTTTTACCATTTTTTTTTATTTCTTCATCTTCTCTTCTTCGGCTCTCTCGTTTCTCCAAAGCTTCGTTTTTTTCCCTGCCAAGCTCTTACTCGCTTCACGATCACTCTCGGGCGTCTTTCGCGCTTTTGCAAAAAAAATACTCTCTATTCTCTATAGGTACACGCGTCTCTTCGTCGTAACCAGCTTTTCTCCGTTTCGTCTTCCAATCCCACTTTTCAACGTCATCCTCGTCGCTCGTCGCTTCGTCTCGTTATTACTTCGCCCCTCCCGCCCCTGCCTGGTTTTCATGCTCTTCGTCCCTCTGCAAACTTCGTACGGTCTCTCCGTGTCCCCTCGCTGTTGCAGCCACACACACGTAGACTTCCGGCGATCGCGTTTTTCCGATAACAAGATAACGCGAAAAATCGTTGATATAATTTTTTTTCTTCAATTGAACGCATTACTGGGGGGCGGGAAGTATGTTTTTGGCAAACCCATGTACGACCGGTTTGTAACCGGTTGTAATGAACGGGGGGGCGGGGATGCCTGAAAAATATTTTTCAAACATTTATAGAAACAATTTTGTACTTTACGACACGCAACGAACGCAGGTGCAATACCAAAAAGCACGAAAGGAAAGATCATCGGATACCCGGTTATTAAATACACTTCGTTCACCCTCCCTTCGCCTATCTCGATTTTATCGCTACCAAGTTCGGCAGTTCGACCTCGTTTCGCGGTTGTTCGCCAAAACTTTATATAACCCTCTTCTTAATTTATTCTTAAAAATTAACGCAATGAAATTCACCCTGTTTTTGCATCGAGTCTCACTTGTGTGTTTCTCGTAAGCTAACTCTCGCCTCGTCCGTTCGTCTCTCTCGTTCCTTTTCCTTCGTGCCCCGCGACTCCCAAAATCCGACTACGCTCGTCTCGAGCTCCGATCAGCTCACCCTCGTGATCTCTAGTATGATCCCCCTCGATGCACGACGGGGTGGTCGAGGTATAAAAGTATAAAAATGCGTCGACAGCGAAAATCGTTCGATGAGACAAAATCGTGCGAAAACAAGTGATGAGCATTTTGCTTTTTTTTCTGTCATTGTTATGGTTTATACAGTGGAAGACTCTCATTTTCCATTTTCCGCTGCTAAACCGCTCTCTCAGGTTCGACGAGTGCCGATACAGAAAAAAAATCTCCAAGCTCAACGTACAATCGAGCAATCGAGAGAATCGCCAATAGAAAAATCGCTAAGAGCTATCGATGCAAATTTCAGCTAATCTTTATGATGATTTCCCAGATTTTCTTTTTCCGCTACGCAACAGGCTTGAAGTTCCTTCGTTTCTCGCCGTCGAGACGAAACAATTTTTTTTTCCCCTCCGAGTCTTCCACAAGCGCGCGCCGATTCGTTGATCACGCGTCGCTCGAGTCTCGAGTGATGAATCGATGAAATAAAAGTAAAAAATAAGAGCAAAAATAAAAAAAAAATAAGAGAGTGAAACGAATTTACTCGAGTCGCGCCTTGTAGCTGGTCTTCCATATTTCGGCAAGCGTGACAGCGCTGTGGAACCTGTGAAAGATGCAGAGAGGCAGAGTGACCCTCTGCACCATCGTCCAGACGAGGTAACCGTAGAAATCGAGCTGCACGGGATTAGCGACGACCTTCATGGTCTCGAAAGTGTAAATGACCCACATAGTGACGTTGCAAATGAGCAAGAATGTAACGATCTGACGTCCGGGCTTGCTGCGATCGTGCTCCGGCAGATGCACACGCCTGCGCGAGACATCGGCGATAAAGAGCATTTGCAGAACGACCTGAGCGACCGAGAGCAGTCCCGTTACCATTACGAGGAGATTGGGCTCGTGAGTGAAGGCGGCGAACGAGCCAGCGATGACGTTGAATACAGCGTAGAGGAAGAGACCGAAGCCGGATACGCGCAAGAGAATGTCATTGAGGTCGCTCTGCTCCTCGGCTTTGAACTTGAGACTCTGAACGCGTATGAAACCGATTATTATGGCGATTATGGACAGGGCCATGAGCAAGCAGTGCGAAACGTCCGCGAGATAAATTGCCAACAGCCCGAGCGTTGGGTGTCGAATGAGGACGAAGAAGAGAATCAGACAGATGAGAGATCCGACGAGTAGGAAGAGACCGAGGAACAGTCCCTTGCTGGCTCCCACGCAATCCACGCGACCGTGACCTATAAAACAGAAAATATTTCCATTAGGGGCTACGCCACACACAAATTTCGATTTTTTTTCTCTTTTTTTTCTAATAGTTTGTAGTGTCAGGAATATTCTGTTAATTTTTTATATCGAAATTCAATGAATTACGAGACTTTATGTGGAACCGTTATGTGGAAAGTCGCGGAGCGTTAGAACAGCTGCGCGGTTGAACTTTGAACTCGTTTTGTTTAAAACGTGATTTTTGAGATCGATGTCTGATAAAAAATGGCTTGATGGATTTTTATGAAAATTTGTACCGATATACTTCAACAGCTTCTTTAGTCCTTGAAGGTCTCGTATAAAAAAAAAAAAAAAAAATTGTAGATGATTCAAAGTATTGAAGATTTTTTTCAAATGGCCACCATTTGCCAATTTTTATTTATTTATTTTCCCCTCGTCAAGAACCGCGTTATATATGATTTGTTAAGACAATAAAAATTTTTTGTTTCTGATAAAGTGACAAGATGAAATCAGAGCCATCGCAAAAAGGACGTAAAAAATTATTTACGTAGACCGATAAAAATAATACAAAATAATAATAAAATAGAATTTTAAAAATGCCTAAATGTTCTTTAACATATCTTCCTTCCGCCCTAAAAAAATTAATCCGTCGAAGCGTATATTGACCGAGAAAAAAAAGTCCCCAAAAATATGCATGCCTCTTTACCCATTTAATCCCTTTATAAACCAGCATTAACAATTTTCGAGTCTTCGAAGCGACACGCAACCCGGACGCTCGTTCATCGGGAAGCGATGTCTAAGCAAAGACTATCATTCTCGACCCCACAAATTTTCTCACGATAACTAAACTTTCTCAAACGCCTCGAAGTAAACGCAACCAGTCAGCGGATCGGCGAGACCAATAATTACCGGCATGAGCAAGTGCGACCGCTCGGCGTGAAAGCATAGCTTCGAGCCTGCGTTCCAGATCGGCCTCAGCCTGATGTGGCCAACGGGGATGACGTCCGATGTGTTTCCACATCACGTAGATGACCGCCGCCCCGACGAGGCTGTACTCGATTATGAACGGGAATAGATAGGGTGCGGCCTGTTGAACGATCTGTCCCATTATGTTGATGCGCCCGCAGGAATTGTCGCTGGCGCCTCTGATGTCAGGCGGGTCGGCGTAGAAGGCGAAGCTGGGACTCCAGACGCTGGTGGCGTTGGTCTGATTGGTGACGTCGAATATGTGGGAGAATCCTTTGCTCGGATAGTCCGATGCCTCGAAGAACTCGCGGAGGGATGGCGCGAGTGTCATGACGGACGGCAGGGTGGTCGGAGCCAATGTCGTGGTGGACGTCGTCGTCGTCGTGGTGCTCGGAGTCGTAGGACTCTCGGTAGTGGTGGTGAACATGGTTCTCGCGGTTGTGATGTTCGTTCTCACGGTGCTCGTGAGAGCGTCCATGAAGGTCGAGAGTTTCGGCATAGTCGTGGTTGTGCTCGTCGTCGTGGGTATCGTGTGAATGACGGGTCTGAGGGTGGTCGAGCTGGTGGTCCACGGAGCGGGGGTCGTCGTCGTTGTTCCGCTCGTTATGGCACGGGCGACAGAGCGGGCCGTCGAACGAGCGTAGCGGCCTATCGAGGCTGTCGTCGTCGTCGTCAGTCTCGCGATCGCTGCCGCGGTGGTCGTCGACGTCGAGGTTATCGGAGCCAGACGCAGTTGCGCCATGTCCCGGGGCTCGGTACCCAGGATCTTGCCGCCGTGCTTCAGGGTGTGCTGTCTTATACTCTCTGCAACAGGCACGATTGCAATTTAGCCGATCCGATGAAAAATCGTCGGAGGGTTCGATAAGCTGTAATTATTTTTTTTTTAATAAAAAAAATCGTTTTTCCTCGCACCGATTATTCCGTCCTCGTGCTTTCGAGACTTCGTGCTCCAGGCGGTGATGTCCTTGAGGGTCTCGAAGACGAGGGTTCTCACCCAGACGCAGAGATTCGTGGCGACGACGTGCATCAGGCCGAATCGAGCCACGACTTTGAATCGATGAATGTTGAGCTGTGGAGGAATCGGTGAAGAAAATATTAGATTTCGTTTCTGTTGGATTGACTCGGATTCTTGATGTCTTACCCTGGAGTTCATGAAGATAAAGTACATCTGCATGAAGGTGAAAATCATCTGGAGAACGGGGTTGACTCCCTGGAGGATCTGGTAGCAGGGCGAGGTCGGCGGAATCTCGAAGAACGAGCCGAACTCGAGACCGTTGTACACCATCGTGCCGAGGCCGAAAGCTGGACGGACAAATTTTTATTAAAATATCTTCTCTTATTTATTTATTTATTTATTTATTTATTTATTTGGTTCAGAGGATAAACCCTTTTACTTACATCCATCAATAAAAAATAAATCAGTAAATCAGTAAATAGTGGAAGTAACTCTAACAATTAGAATAATATCACCAGATCGTATCCTAATATAAAACTAGATAAACATGGTGGCTATTTTTTCCCGGAAAAATCAAAAAAATTAATGACCCAAATGAAAATTCCTAATTATTATATTAACATTTAATTCTAGTTTTTTTTTCTACAAAATGTTGCAATTTTTTTTTAAGGCTCCCTTCTATGTACTTCTTATTTATTTATTTACAAAAGGTTCGGCGACAATTTACTTTTTCCCTGACCAATTTTGAAATTCCCTGACATTTCCCTGATTCCCTGACCAAGATTTTTTTCCCTGACTTTTCCGGGTTTTTCCGGTTTTCCCTGACCGCGGCCACCATGGATAAAATATATTTCATCATTTCATTGAAACAATCTTAATCAATAGATCGATTGTTTGCCTCTCGTAGCCAGATTATTCAGGGATAGAAGTCGTTCAAAGGCAACAATTGTATAAAAAAATTATTCTATAAAAAAAAAAAAAAAAAACTATAAAAATCTCACCAATGGCACCGATTCTGAGGAAGAAGCTTCCATAGCTCTGATCATTCTGGGACGTCTTTCGTTTCCGCAGGACTCGAGTGGCGACGCCGGCTTCGACGTCAGCGGCGTCCTGAGGTAGAGACTTAAGTGCATATAAAGTTATCAGTCGGCGATCTTATTCGAAATCTTCCTGTTGCCTCACGGGCCAAATTTGATCGCCTCCTCGATAGAAGAATATAATATTCACGGCGTTTCCGCGATACGGAGCCGCGAAGTAATCCCGCCAAGTAAACATAAACGTGGGAGAAGCCGAGGGCGCGAGATTTATTTCGAGACTCGCGCGCTGCGATCGCGACCTGCGCTCAGCTTCTGCCACCACATGTCCCCCCATAAAAAGATATTGGCTAACGCAATTGCGTCAGCGCCTTTCGAGAAACGAGCCGAGGCTCGAGTCTCCGTTGCCACAGTTATATTACAGCCGAGACTGACTCACGAGACATGCGAGTCCGCTGTACTCGGAACCACCCAAAAATACGTTCAAGATCGATAGCTCTTCGGCCCGAATGCTCCGAAACGTCCGACCGTTTTAAAATGAAAAAAAGGGTTATTTTTCTTTTCTTCTTTTTTTTTTTTACTTTTTTTTTTTAACCAACCTGGAAATCTTTCTTGTTGTTTTTGGCATTCTTCGGATCCTTTTTGTCCTTCTTGTCTTTCTTCTTGTTCTTGTCTTTGGGCTCTTTGGGCGGCTTCGGTGGCCTCGGAGGCGGGGGCGGAGTGTCCGCACCCCGCGAGCAGCACGCGCTCTCTTGCAGGAGGAAGCAAAATACGTACAGCAGGAAGAGGATACTCATTCCGTACATGTAAGTGAAGAAACCCTCGAAGTAGTACAGTGGCAACTTGTGCGTGACGACCTCGCTTATGACGTACGCCACGCACACGATCAGCAAAAGCTTCGCGTAGATGAAGCTCATGATGATGAAGAGCGAGGTCCTGCGAACAGAAAAAAAGTCATGCGGTTCATTAATGTTTTTTTAAAAATTAATTAAAAGAATAGCGACATCTTATTTATTTTCACACGAAATTTATTATAAGAAATACCCGATTTTTTAATTCGCTGTGTGACTGTGTCTATATTTCTTTTCCAAGCGGGTTATTAATTATTCGAGTTATGGATTTATATAGTTTGTAGTTGAGAGAAAAAAAAATCAGCCGGTTAATAAATTTTTTTTAATTAATGAAAAAAATAGCGGAATAGTAACTGTGTGCACGAAAATTATTAGAAGAAATACACGATTTTGTTAGATCGCTGTGCGACTCTATCTATATTTCTTTTCCACATGGGTTATTAATTATTTGAGCAGATCGAATGCAGAGACCTAGATAGATTTATAGTTGAGATCGAAAAACAAATCATGCGCTTGATTATATTTTTTTTAATTGATAAATAAAATAGCGAAATAGCCAACTATTTCCACACGAAAATTATCATAAGAGATACACGATTTTTGAAAACTCGCTGTACGACTCTATCTATATTTCATTTTCACGTCGTTTATTTAATTATTCGACGAGATCGAATGGAGACCTCGATGGATTTATAGTTGACATCGAAAAACAAATCATGCGCTAAATTATTGTTTGTTAAATAAATAAATAAAATAGCGAGAAAGCTAACTATTTCCACACAAAAATCATTATAAGAAATAGACGAATTTTTGAGTTCGCTCCGCGACTCTGTCTATATTTCATTTCTACGCGGATTATAAATTATTCAAGCAGATCGAACGCAGATACCTCGACGCATTTATAGTGAGGACTTTTCGAAGTCCCCGAAGGACTTCAACGAGTCAATGTCTTACCATTTTCTCTCGTTCACTACGACTCTATTCTTCCTCGGAAACAGTTTTGGGGGCGGTGGCCTGACTTCCGGTTCGCCCTCGACGAAAGGCACGATTTCCGTTTCCATCGCAACGTCTCTCGCGACCCACGAAAAGCAAAAAATCGCGAGAGATCGCAGAAACTTTTGACAAACCCCGAGATCGCGTCTCGTCTTGACGAATCTTTTCAACAAACTCGCGGGACTCTCGACGCCTCTCGTCGATAGTTTCTCGCAAAACTTGTCTCCGGCTCTTTAAGGAGGCCACTCCTCGCCGATCGTGCACCGTACTCGCGACGTGTCGCACAGATCGTTACACGCGCTTTTCATTTACTTCTGCACAGCGAGAACGCACACGCTGGAGCACGTGAGCTAACGCGATACCAGCTTGTCTCGACGCAACACATCGCGGCCTTTCCGAACGACGTTTTACGTCCAATTTTCTCTTCTTTAAATGATGATTTTTTTTTTTTTTTTTTAAACGCCTCTTTCGCTCACCGAGCACGTCCCGACTCGATTGTTTGGCCGGACGAACTGCTGTATTTCGGAAGAACGAACGAGTCGGCGGCGTTTGCACGCCCGAGAGGCAAGGCGCTATTTCTGAACGTGTCATACACCCGCTCACCCAACTATGCGTTATTACACCCGAGCGAGCAAACAGGTACACTTCCAGCTTGGTACTTGGAGTGTTAAAATAAATAACAAATCTTCTCGATTGTTGGGTCGCGATCAAGATCGTACATCTGTGGTGAAAGGTCAACATAAAAGTGTGAAAAGAAAGAAATAATATAATATAATAAAAAATTATAAATCAATTTTTAATTTTTTATTTTGTTCGAAAGGATGCATTTTTCATATTGTAATATAAATAAAAAATCTCTCGATTGTTGGATCGCGATCAAGGTTGTACACCTGTTGTGAAAGGTGAACATAAAAGTGTGAAAAGAAAGAAATAATATAATATAATAAAAAATTGTAAGTCTATTTTTTTATTTTTTCGAAAGGATGCATTTTTCGTGGTTTTTTTTAACGGTACGATAGAATTCATTTTTCATATCATAATGTAAATAAAAAATGTTCTCGATTGTTGGATCGCGATGAAGATCGTACACCTCCGGTGAAACGTCAACATAAAAGTGTAAAAAGAAAGAAATAATGTAATATAATATAATAAAAAATTGTAAGTCGATATTGTATTTTTTTTCGAAACGATGAATTTTTCGCGGCTTTTTGCTTCCTCATAGAGGAAGCTATTTTTGTTACGGTACGATAGAATTCATTTTATCGGAGATTGGAAAAATCTCCGATGTGATATCGTTCTCGCAGCATTCCTTACGATACATATCCATGCCGTCCGTACTCGAGGCGGTTTCCGGGAAATCTGCGCGCGTCGCGCTACGGCATCGAGGAACTACGCAGCTTCCCTCGTGAATTTTTTACCACTTAATTTCAAGCTCGCAGGTCTCGTGGGTGAGTAGATTTTTTGTTATGCTTTTTTTTTTAGACTTTCGCTCTCATTTTTTTATTCCGTTCTCGGAAAAAATTCTCGCTTTATTGGTAACTCGGCGCGATATCGTGATATTTACCGCCTCCAGCTTTGTCGATATGGTGCTGAAAAAAAGCTCGACGAAAGAAACGTTGGCGGTGTTGGCGATTAAATCGATAATTTATTGCGTTCCAAAGTCGTCAATAATAACTGAGATTTTCCGACTTCCCTCGGGTACTTTACGGAGAAAAATCGTTTTGTTTCTCTAACAAAATACAGATCGTTAATAATTTATTGTTGTGGCAACAAAAATATTTGGCTGCTGCAGCTAAATACTTGACTGCCACAGCAAAATATTTGGCTGCCACAGCAAAATATTTGGCTGCCACAGCAAAATATTTGGCTGCTACAGAAAAATATTTGCTGCCACAGCAAAATATTTGGCTGCTACAGAAAAATATTTGGCTGCTACAGAAAAATATTTGCTTCCACAGCAAAATATTTGGCTGCTACAGAAAAATATTTGGCTGCCACAGCAAAATATTTGGCTGCCACAGCAAAATATTTGGCTGTCACAGCAAAATATTTGGCTGCCACAGCAAAATATTTCGTTGTCACAGCAAAATATTTGGCTGCTACAGAAAAGTATTTGCTTCCACAGCAAAATATTTGGCTGCTACAGAAAAATATTTGCTTCCACAGCAAAATATTTGGCTGCTACAGAAAAATATTTGGCTGCTACAGAAAAATATTTAGCTGCTACAGTAAAATATTTGGTTCTCCCTATGATAATCAGGTAAATGAGTTATGGTAACAAAATTCTTGCTGACCCAACAATTTTTTTTTCTCCGTGCTGAAGGTCGTGTTTTTCACGGTACTTAACAAAAAATTATAATACATTTTTTTTAATTGAAGAAAAAAATGCGTCGTTATGTAACGAAGGAAACGTGCACCGGTGCACCGGCAGCATCGCCCTGGCCGATGCCGCCACATCCCCGTCAACAAGGGCTTAACCACCCTTTGTCCTATAGCGAGAGCGTCAGCCCGTTCGAGGGGTTGCGGCGCAGACTTTATTGTGTTCCAGGGTGAAAAAAACGCATGTGTAACGTGAACGGCCCTCGCACGAGCGTACACTCTGATCAAACAATTTTTTTTCTTCTTTTTTTTCATAGATTCCGAACTATTGACTTGAATACTAGGTGGTTCGAAATTCAAATTTCAGCGATCGATGTTTGCCATCGGTAAACAAGCGAACATATCGAGGTGAGATTTGCGCTCCGAAACGATTTTTGATACTCGATAAAAAATGTAAATGGAATGGAGAAAAATATTGGAAAAGCACGATAAAAAGCAAGCCAAGGGCAAGGGCAATGAGGGGGGGGGGGGGGGCGCGCAATTTTTTTCATTTTTTTTCTGGTATAAAAAAACGCTTCTGGGCGCAAAACTCACCCCCACATACT
>JAPYZC010001177.1:0-46461 GCA_030522665.1 Ichneumoninae sp. A BG-2022a
GGGGGGGGGGGGGGGGGGGGGGGGGGGGGGGGGGGGGGGGGGGGGGGTAAACAAGGCGTAAGTAGTGGGCTTGTAACGTCAGTGTGTTTACGCTGCAGCGATGAGAATCTCCGATGTTTGTTGGAAGAAACACTCCCGCTCGGAGCGAAACGCCGTCAGGGCCTGATCGTTTAGCGGGTATCGAGGATGAGCTAAGCGCGGAGTAAGAACGTCGGGGGGGGGGGGGAAGGCCTGCACGGAGAGGCAGAAACAGCGTTTTTCGCCTCGCCGTTTGACACGTACCGTACGCGAGGAAAAAACAACAAAGAAACATTGGAAGAGAAAACAAAAAGAAAACAAAAATAAGATCGCGAAGAGGCCGCGCGGCAGCGACGCGAGCTCCGCAAGCGAATTATGAAACCCTCGTCACTCGAGACGCCTCGAAGCGGGGGAAAAAAAATTAAAAGAGAAAACGGAGTTTCTAAAATGATCGATAAAGATCGCGGAGTTTGATTAACGCATCTAATTTTTTTTTTATTCTCTTGATATTATTATATTAATCGCGTGCGTGCGTGCATCGACCGCCTGCGGAGTCGTGTTATATCGTACGGTGTGTGGCGAAGAGAAGAAGAGCCTCGCGGGCGTTACGAGAACGGACTTTCCCTCCGGATAACAAAGGGGAAATTTTTCTTTTTTTCCTTTTTTTTTCATAAGACACTCCGGCCTCCGCGTTCCGAGGCAATAAAATATACATATATATACACGTATATATATGCGGTATATGGAAAAATGCTTGCACGCGCGTTTACGCACGCGGTACGCAAGGTTAAACTCCCACCACGCTGTCCCCGGCACTGTGTGCTGTTGGCGCATTAATTCCGTTCGGTGCTGGCTGGCGACGAAGGGTACGCGCGCGACGGACTTAACGTTGCCAGAGGAGTTACACAATTCTCGTTCGTCGTTGTCGTCGCGGTTATTGCATACGAGCCACCGCGAGACTGACGTTAAGGCTCGGAAAACATTTTTATCGCGCAATTTTTGTAGGAATAAATATCGTCGTACGTAGATTGATGGTGAAAAATCGCACCGGACCGCGCCTCTCGCGCATGCGCACTGGAGGAATTATTTATTATTCATAAATGCATTTAAGCCCGCGAGGCGAACGCGGAAGGAATCGCTATCGTTGCGATTCGCGTATCAACACGGAAAGAGCCGATCCGAGCGAGGCTGTCGAATCCGCTCGAACGCGATTACGAACGGGCTCGGGCGGCGCTAGGGGGAAATTCCCGAAAATAAAATAAATAATCCGCTAAAATAAAATCTCGCGGGGCTCGGCCTGGCGGGATTTTAACAACGCGCGGGTCAATAGGGGGAGGCGATGAGCGGCGATCAATCGTTATTATTAGCGGGATCGCTCGTTAGCGGGACCCTTCAAGGCCGGCCGACGAACCTCGACATCGCCGAAGAGCGGCGAAGAGGTGTCAAGGTTACGCAACGCCGATTTAAGATGTGGGCGAAAATGGCCCGACGCGCCGTTAACGGGGCACCTCGCGAACTCTCCAGCACTGGGTCGATTCTCCTTGGCTCGGCAATCGGCACCGGTTGACTCTTAGCTTCGGGAGATCGGCACTGATGCATCGCTACCGGATAGGATTTCGTAGCGATTTTTTTTTCTTCCTCTTCGCGGCCAGTGTGGTTTTATACAGTAATAAACGTTTGCACTTTTAACAAACCTTTTTTGTTCACAAACGTTCGGAATTCTTTTCTCGTTCATTTTACAAAAAATATTTATAAAATTAACAAAAACGTTTGTAAATTCCACATAATTTGTTTGTAAAATCAACAAAATTTCTTGTAAAATTAATTAAGATTTTTGTAAAATTAATAAACATTTTTGTAAAATTAGCGTGAAAAGAATTAAGAGCGTTTGTGGACAAGAAACCTAGGTACTTATTTTGCCGTCCATTCGAATGAATAAAGTAATTTTTTTGACCGGACAACATAAAAGATACATTTTTTGTTTCTCTTCCGTTACGTTGAGGCCGAAGAGATTTTTTTAATCGTTCGGAACGCCGACGGATCTGCGCGATTGGCGAATTATTAGTGAGAGGGCTTACATTACTTACCTTCTTCTTCTTTCGTGGGTGCATGTCCTCGAGGTAGTCGGGGACAATGCCCTCGTCCAGTGTGCCCGTCGAGCTCGGGGTGCTTCCGGACGGAGAGCCTGAGGCGCTGTAGGGACAGGGCAGTTGATTGTGCGAGGGATGGTGTGCCGGTGCCGGCCATATAGAGCCGATCGTGGCTCCGGACTCGCTGAGGGGTGGGCTCGGTGTTCCGGTCCTCCATGATGCTCCGCTGCTGCTGCTGCTGCTGTTCGACGCACCGCCGACTCCCGGTGAACCTGCTACGCCATTAGCGGTTCCACGTCCCTCCCAGGAACCTTCAACGGCGAACGGGCAAGATACTTCAAATTAATCGAGCGTTTCCGCACGGCCGAACCGGATGTTCGCATTAATGGCGCGGCAAGCGCCTCGACATTGCCAATCAAACCTCGTTTCTCGAGTGCGGTGAAAGAAAAGGGAAATTGCTTGTATACAGACATATATATATTATACACGGACATGTATATATTATATATATGTGTGTATATTTGTATCAACCGCTGAAAGGCAAAAGGGCGTATCTCACGTGTAAAAACCTAAGAGTTGCGCCCTTTTGTTTCCGAGCAGTCGATATATGTATATAGTGTATATTCGCGGTTATAGCCCGAGATTGGAGCGAGCGGCTCGTTGCCCGCTCAGAAGCGAAAGTCGTGCCCGTTTCTGTCTTTCTCAGTCTAGAGAACGACTGTTGCAACTCGTGTTCTCGATACAAGGATCTCAGACTATAGACCGCGAGTTTCGCTATTCGCGTTGACGAGGGCGCGGGACAAGGAAAAACAAAAAAAATTATGTTGGAAAGAATTAATATTTTTTTTATCGGTGATCGATTACCGGGAGCAAAGATTGGATAAGTTGAGTTGTTTTCGTAAAAGACGCCGGTTCGTCTGTTTGTCCGCGGGTGCACCGAGCGACCCAGAGAGGAACGATGAAGAAGCGGCGATAGCGGAGCAAGCGATAGATTCGTCATTATCGCGGTTGGGACAAAGGAGCATCGAGAGTCTCCGGGGTTTGGCCGCGGAGATAAGAATCGGTCACGTGGCGCGAAGTGGGGGGGGAAAAACAATAGAATTATCGAGAAGGAGCCGCGAGGCAGCCGACAGTGCGTCACGATCAAACTCGCGCATACGGATCGAAAGAAAATTCCTAAGTCGCGAGACAAAGAGCGAGCTGGACTTGCCCCGGGCCGGGGAGAGCGGGGCAGGATGGAACGCCGGGGCAAAACGGACCACGTCCCGTTATTCGC
Source organism: Ichneumoninae sp. A BG-2022a (assembly GCA_030522665.1). Taxonomy (NCBI): domain Eukaryota; kingdom Metazoa; phylum Arthropoda; class Insecta; order Hymenoptera; family Ichneumonidae; species Ichneumoninae sp. A BG-2022a. The sequence goes on from JAPYZC010001177.1 coordinate 3,385, forward strand.
CACGATAAATCGGCCGAAGTGGCCCATTTTGCCCCGGTGTTCCATCCTGCCCCGCTCCTCGTCTATCCGTCTATAATATTACAAGCACGGTCGCGATGACTCGCGAAACATTTTTTTTCCTCTCCACTCCTCGTTTACGAGAGATAAAGGCGCGAGTACCGTTATTACACTCGGCCTAAACCAGCGCGAGGCCCGGTTTCTTTACGAGAAGGCTCTCTCTATTGCGCCGTATTCTTTTCATTTTTTCCCTCCCGTCTCGGCGGACAGCCCGCGAAAAAGAGTCTCGGGCACAACGCTGTAAACTCGCGCATAGCGGGAAATCCGTCCGAGCGGAACGTTTTGATTTTTTTTCTTTCTTTCTTTTTTAAAACTTTTAACGGCGGCCGTTCCGCCAAACCGATCGCTGTAACAGTATCGCTCAAATCAATTTAGAAAAAAAAAAAAATTGCGCACAGGCCGAAACATATTATATTCATGTGAAACTATACACTGTAAAAAAATCGTATGAAATTTAATGTACCGGACTCGAAGTTTTCATGCGAAAACTGGTATATTAAATTTCACGTGCAATTGTGATGAAAAATTAATGTTCGGCGTATTAAAAAAATCGGAATACTTTATTTCAAATAAATTTCCTTAATTTCGCTATAAAAGTACTTTAATTTTTACTTTAATTTCAATGAAAAAATATATTAAATTTTCATCCCAATTGTACGTTAAATTTACAATTTTGTTTTACAGGGTATTCAATCTTTGGTGCCCGAATTAAAAATAATAATAATAATAATTATTATTATTATGGTAATAAATAAAAAATAAAAAAATTAATCCGCACTGACCGTAAGTGTTCTGGCAGTGAAGTGGCAGAGGATGATTGGGACTGTTTGGCGAGCACGAGAGAGACATGAGAACGAGGGCCGCGGTGCATTCGTCCATGCAATCGCCGCGTTCGTTGGTGCGGCATCCTACGCGCCCGCAACCGCGAGGCACCCTCGTTGTCTCGGACCATCCTGCTCCACCGCCGTTGCCTCCACCTCCTCCGCCCCCGCCGCCGCCGCCGCCCCCACCCCCACCCCCGCCGCCCCCGTAGGACTTCTCCGAGTCGTTGCTGGAGCTCGGTCGTCGCTTTCGAGATCTGAAATCAAAATTATAAAGGGAAACCTCCATTATTCATTCGCTTCCGGAGGAACTTAAAATATTTATGAGATATAGATAAGAGTCCACCCTCGAATTTGCATCGTTCCGCAATAAACCTTCGAGACTCGTAAAAGGAAAAAAAAAAAAAAAAAAAAAAATCATAACGAGTTCCACCAATTGGTCGCTCGGCAACTGACGCACTCCGCGTACGGAATGTTGCACGGTGTCTCTGTGCTGCCTGCACTCAATTATTCAAGCAAACATTGCACACCCAAGGGTGAACGCACCCTTTTTTCCACCGGCCACGGTGCGATGCGTTTCCGCCGATGCTTGCCCCGGACTCTCTTTCCTTTCTATCTGCATCGTCTCTCGCCCCTTCCTTGCCTTGTTTTCTTTTTCTTTTTTTTTCTTTTTTTTTTTTGCCGCATTCACGATACGCCCGGCACGACGTGAGACACGCGAGGTGCGCGAGGCCCCGGCCGCCACGACCACTGGGTACCCGGTATCCCGATGATGTTGCACGTACAACAGCGGAAAGGCATCAACAGCCAAGCAAATTATCTTCTTCCGTGAAACCGTAAAGGGCCCCACTCTCGCTGCCTTCTGCCACGGACAATTCGGCGTGGCCTTCCTCGGCCGGCCGGAGGTGCCATTTACCCGGGGACTTTAACGAGAGTCGACCGCTCGCCTTTATGCCCCGCTATATTGTCGAACCAATTCTCTCTCGAGGAACATCCATTTTTAGCTCGCTGCTTTTTATGGACCTCTTTTGTAGACCGGTTTCGTTTTTTTTCTTCTTTTTTTTAAATCATTTGTTATCTCCGTTTCGTTATCGTTCCCCGTTTCGAGCGGCTTTATCTTCGACCTCGATTCCTCACTCTCTTCACGGATAATTAAGACTCGAATCGTTAAGGCCATGTGAAAGATGTACTACGTGACATGTGCACTGAGAAAAAAATGACACAGTAAATACGACAATACTGACTTTTTACCATAAAAAAAAAAAAGTTCCCAGGGGGAACGTTTACATTTTATAGTTACGGCAGTGACAAGAAATCATGGTTACCATTATAATTATATTTTAACCAATTGAATATATACTATCAAAAACTATCTATATAGACGTTTCACCTGGGAACTATTGGTGTAGTAGAAAATACTGTCCTTTTTCTCAGTGTGAGTGCGAGAGGGACGGATGCATTTTTCGAATTTATTTTTCGAACCATTTAAAATCGCTGGACGTTTTGGATAAAATGGCATCATTGGGACGCGCTGTTAAATTTTACATCCGCTAATGCTTTACTTTTTCCCGAAAAGGCTACGGTCTCATTCATTCATTCATTACAGATTTTGGTTACCGACTGAGTCGTTTCACATGGCCTTAAGGGGAAGTGTTAACTTTTCTTTTTTAGTTAACTTTTCTCAAGGGTGCTCATTTTTATGAGGAAAAGAAAATGCACCCGGATGCACACGGTAATTTCGCATCCAGCCCGAATTAATCTTTTTCTCAAAAAAATTAGCACCATTGAATAAAGTTAAGTTGAAAATTGCAAATATCTCACTCACACTTATGGCCCCGTCACGTGACTTTCACTCCACCTTAAGGACATATGATACATACGTATCGATGCTCCGATGGTAACAAATCGCTTTCCCTATTTTCTCCGTGATGGTTGATGCTTCGACCAAAATCAAATTAGGCTTTTGTAGTCAACAGATATAAGTATGAAAACCTAATTTGCTTTTGCTCGTCTTAACAATCGTTTTGGAGAAAACAGAGAAGGCGATTTGTTACCGACTGAGTCTGTAGCACATGTCCTTAAGCTAAATGCAGCCTGCGATGGTCTCGTTGTCGCGAAGAGCACAACTAAGAAACTTTGGCAGTGGCGTATGTGAGAAATAAAGAAATATAAAATGAATGGATCGTTTTTGGCGATTGCCATTGATAAAATGTTTTGCAGCGCCGATGCTGCTGGTGGGTGGGGAAAAAAAAATGAAATAAAAAAAAGACTGTCGTCTCGAGGTCCCTAACCCGCAGTTTCCTGACTCGGCTCTTCCGTTGCGGGCTTCGCGTACCGTTATCCGGCGAAGCCGGTACCCGCCGCGAAGAGCGCAAGGAACTCTCGGAGCGTTCTCCGCGTCACCCGGTAAAGACGCGGAACGAGAGTGAAGAAACGTGCGTCGGTCGTGTGTACTTTTCTTTTCTTTCTTCTTCTCTTTTTTCTTAACATCGTGCATTACCCGGAGGATGAGACAGTCGGCTGAGTAACGCTTCGACTGTACTCGAGCGCTATGTAATACGCGAGATCGCAGCTGTAAGGATTCGCACCGTTCAAGGCCGCGTCGCGCCTTCGAGACGTGCACTCTGTTGTGTCACTCCGGATAGACTCTCGCCATCTCCGCGTGCCGACTACACGCATCTGTACGTTCACACAGATGCCACATAAAGTCTCTGAGCAAAAGGCGAATTTGCCGAATTTTTTGTCGCAAATTTGAACTCAATTTTAGCTCAAGTTGCAAACTTAAGCTGGAATTTTATTTTATTTAATTAAGCTTGAAGTTGAGCTCGGATTTCATTTTCATGTTTAAGTTTATTTTCTAGTTTACGTTTAAGTTTTATCTTCTAGTTTAAGTTGGAACTTGAGTTGTAAATCGACTTTAAGTTTTATTTTATAGTTTAAGTTCGAGTTTTGGTTCCATCTTGACAGGGTAATAAAATTTCGTCCGAAATTGACGATGTTGGAAGGGTTTTTGCATAGAATGTTTCTGAAATTTCAATCACATATGCGTTGGAATTGGACAGTAAAATTTTTTAATTTAATATCAATTTCAAGCAAACGATTTGTAATTTTTATATCTGGTATTTCCACTGTACGAAAAAGCACATTAGCGTTCAATAGTTCAACAATGTATTTAACGCAAGCAAATTTCAAGTTCAGTAGATTAAATTAACAATTTATTTTTAAAGTTCAAACTTGCGCCGTTGAAATCGCAAAATAAATTCTCAACGAATAATTAAGAACGAACTTAAGTTCAAACTGGAGTTCCAACCTGGGACTATAAATTCCGCCCGAACAATCAATACTTTTTCAATCGAGCAACAAATTACTCGCGCCATTGCCCCGACCTCTTTCCCGATGTCCTTTTTTCCAATTATTTATTGTTTCTTTACCTTAGTCCGTCGACGAATGGGAGGCTCCGAGGCCGATCGCCGCACAGCTGTGCATTCGGTATCGCGATTGGCTGCATTTTCACCGTCTACGTAGAGACTCGAAAGCGAAACGTCCTCGCGACCCGCCTTATTATACTCCTTTCAGATTCCTCAGCCGGAGAAGGCGACTTGCCGTTTCGAAAGCGATACCTTCCGGGTATATTTTCTGGTATTTTCCGGTCGCCCGCCGTTAGCGATGCCCGATCGACGGGCGCGAAGGAGATCGGCACGGTCGACGACTCTCCGGTGAATTGGAGAGACAGCGCGGGAGAGAATGTCCCCTATCGCCAAATCGCTCGACTCCCCAGCCGATCGCCAAGGCTGTCCGTAATTCGTCGAGAGTATCGTTAACTCCCGCTTCCGGGTCCTCAAACCTCACGCACCGAACTTCATCAATAAAATAATAAAAAAATAAAAATAAAAAGTATATTTTTTAGTGTTCCGTAAAAATTGGAAGACTTCTTCAAATCAAGAAATTCACATTATCGCAACTCTCGCACTTGTCCCTCGGCTGTTCCCGAATTGAACAATCGTTTCCCCGCCTGAGCCGATTCCCGGAAAGATGCGCTCTGCGGCAACGAACCTCCATGGCACGGGAGGGACTCGCCCCTCTAATGAGTGAATTAAGCCGATACACCCGCGTTATCCCAATCAGCCGTCCGTACCAGCGCAGGAGGTAATTTCCCCGGAGGTAACGTACGACGATTACGATTCGAGCGGACGAGCTTGAATCCTCGGGATCTGGGCAAACTGTACAGTGTACACGGGTTCCCCAGTGTTGCCCTGGAGCCGAGTACCCGATGACCTGGTTCCGTCCGTAGAGCGCGCACACGGGCACTCGAGCCGTGTGCAACCTCCGTCCGACCCGCGGAAGACAGGAGTTATTTATCCCGTGACCCATATAGATTCCCGCTCCGGGCCAACCCCCTGGAAAATGGGTCGTCGTCTTGGTGCCCGTGTGAAAAACGTGTGGCCGGGCTCCTGCGCGAGGAAAACAGGAGGGCGCGAAAGGGGGGTCGACGGGGAGGGGGGCGGGTGGGGGGCAAAAGCTATGCTGTATTCCCGCCGGAATTCCCGGGGGAGAGTCCGATGGGCGAAAGGCGCAAGCGCCTGCATCCGCATGCTCCGGCGAACGACGTCGAGGGAAAACTGGGTCACGAGATCCTACGCTTCTCCATGTGCGCTCCATCAAGCGCTCATAGGGTACCCAGCGGTTGCCACGCGCCGCCATACCCACCTATATCCAATACGATAGTACCTATGTATACCTGTGTTTTACCTCTTATAAGGCGGGTGAAACCGGGCTGGTGGGGTTTTTTTTATGCAGATGAGAGATACGTCCTACGGAAAAGGGTTTAATGTCGGTGGTAATGAACTGTACGGAACGTCGATCGGTATTCGCATTTCCGCGGAAGATTCGATAAGTCACACAATCCGATAGTACCTATGTATAGGGTAAAAGTGGTGAATATGGCCCACCTCGATTAACACGTAAATCAATGATATATGGACCGGGCCATATTCCCCACTTTTACCCTAGCTGTGTTTTACCTCTTATAAGGCGGGTGAAACTGGACTGGTGTGGTTTTTTTTATGCACATGAGAGATGCGTCCTCCGGAAAAGGGTTTAATGTCGATGGTGCTGAACTATATTGAGCGATAAGTTTCCAACCTATATCCAATCCGATAGTAACTATGTATAGCTATGTTTTACATCTTATAAGGCTGGTGAAACCGGGCTGGTGTGGTTTTTTTATGCAGATGAGAGACACGTATTCCGGAAAAGGATTTAATGTTGGTCGTGATGCACTACACGTATTCCCAGAAATTTGGGCGGAAGATTCGGTAAATTGTATGCTTGAATTATGTTATGGAGACATAATAAGAATATGGTCGATGGGGGTGAATTTTAACCCCGATGCGGTCACTGGGAAAAGAACCACATTATCAAGTTTTTGCAGCAACAAAGTTTGACAACCGAGAAACTAGATATCTAAAATACAGTCTATGCAAGGAAAACCCACCGATCGAAAAATCAATCGTTTTTTTTTTTTACGAACGTCTGAAAATGGAAATTCAGTGGAAAGTTATTTTCCCACTGACCGTTGAAGCATCGATCCGTCAAGGTCTCGATGGTCTCCAAAGTTTTTTAAAGCGAAGAAAATTTAATTATCGAGAAATCAAATTATCTGTCGAGGTCCATGTGAGCAAAACCCATCGACGAAAAAAATCAATTGCTTCCTACGACCGCCTAAAAATGGAAATTCAACGGAAAGCTACCTTCCAATCCACCCTTGAACCGTCAACGCTTCAAGGTCCCGATAATCCCCAAAGTGTTTAAAGCGGAACAAAATTTTAGTATCCATAAATTAAATGATCAAAAAAATGTCTATGCAAGCAAAACTCCCCGATGCCAAAAATCAATTGTTTGCTCCGAATACCCGAAAAATGGAAATTCAGTCGAAACCTAATTTCCATTATACCATTGAAGAGTCAAAGTTCTCGACAGTCCTAATTAAAAAAGTTCGTCAAATCCTTTCGTGTCGAGTAGCAGAAAAATACAACGATATCCGGTATTACCCCCAATTGTCCTACACCGTGTTACCACGATTATTCAACGCGCGTCGTGCAAACTCCCGAAGCGTGCAAAATGTACTTTCCAAACCTCCCCCCCGGGATTAGAGATCGCGTTCGTTTTTACCCCAACGCCATGCAGGCCGATTATCAAAAAAATTATCAAAAAATGTCCACGTAAGCAAAACATCACCGATGCCAAAAATCAATTGTTTGCTCCGAATACCCGAAAAATGGAAATTCAGTCGAAACCTAATTTCCATTATACCATTGAAGAGTTAAAGTTCTCGACAGTCCCAATTAAAAAAGTTCGTCAAATCCTTTCGCGTCGAGTAGCAGAAAAGTACAACGATATTCAGTATTACCCCCAATTGTCCTACACCGTGTTACCACGATTATTCAACGCGCGTCGTGCAAACTCCCGAAGTGTGCAAAATGTACTTTCCAAACCTCCCCCCAGGATTAGAGATCGCGTTCGTTTTTACCCCAACGCCTGCAGTCCGATTCAGAATCCTCTTCAATTAAAGCGGAGTTCACAGAGTCCAGCGAAGTTTGAGCGGGTCGAGGGAACAGAGTCACGGGTACGAGGCGCCCGGGGCGGAAGCGAGGAGGGGTTGAGTTCCTGTAGGAAAATCTAGTTTGTTTCAGCGGGGTCGACGCTTGACCTATTTTCTCGCCTCCGCTATCCGGGTTACCCGGTCCTCGCTGTTGCTCCGCCAGGGTTTCGCGCTCGGGGCACCGCGAGCCAGCTTAATAATCGCGGGGCGAACGGCGAGCCGCGACGACGATGGCATCAACGCGCGGGAGATTGAGGAATAATTCTCTCATAACCGTCTTTTTTATTTCTTTCCATTATTCGCAGAGGTCGGAAGGCCGCGAAGGGGGGGAAGAAGTTGCGTACTTTCGTTCCACGGATGCGCGCGCATCGGTCGGAAAACCAACGTGATAGAGCAGCGGCGAAAGACGCTCTCGGAATTAGTTAGGGGGAAAAGATGCCGTCCGAGGGAGAAAGGGAAAGAAGTTTTTGTTTTCTACTTGTTTTTTGCCCGTGCACGTTGAGTCTTATGGGTGGAATCGAGTTTCCTACGGAGTCACGAGCGTGACTAGGAAAACCGAGAGCCATTAACCCAATTTCCTCGTGCACACGGATCAGCTTTAATGCTCCGCCGTACACGCGGCAACGCGTTGCCCGTCGTATCGGCATGAACGAGGCCCCGTTGCAAAACGAAGCGGGATGCAGCAAGAGCGGCTCCAAATGGCTCGGAGCGTCGGCCAGCGAAGAAGCTCTAAGGCTGTTTACAATTTTACACGGAATCGGGAAAAGCCGCGTTGACCTACGGGAAGCGACTGTTGACGATTCGGCGGTTCACCGGTTCGAATTAATATTTCGAAAGCGATAGCGAAAAAGTGCAACCTACCGCGGACGCGGCGTTCGAAATGGATTAGTTCGGTTTTTTTTTTTTTTTTTTTTTTTTTTTGGTTTTGGTTTTTTTTCTCTTTTTTAAACGCGGCATCCGGGTTACCGAGTCGGAACTCTCGTGGTGTGGTTACCTGTTCGTCCTTCGACTATACGGAACAGCGAGGAGAGGAGAGGGTGGGAGGGGAGAACGCGGCGGCCTGGATCGAGCGTCCCAATTTCCGGCTTTTGTACCACTATGTATGTAGTTGCGAGCGACCCGGGAACCGGTACGACCCGATTTCGCCTCTGGGTTCGCTTCCTCCTCTTGCGCTCCCCCAAACCACCTTCCACCCCCCACCTCCCCCCCCCCCCCCCTCCTCGAGCAATTCGATCGTCCTAATTTCTGGACCGACTCGCGCCCCAGGAACTGGAGCATCCCCGTCGCTTGACCCGCCGTGAATTGGACCATCTATCTCATACCCAGAGTCAAATACCCCCGATCTGCGGGAAAAGAAAAATTGTTTTTCTTTATGCGCGAAAAAAATTGTTATTTTCTCGAAAATGGTTTTTCTCGAAAATGGTTTTTCTCGAAAATGGTTTTTCTCGAAAATGATTTTTCTCGAAAATAATGGGACTGTCTCGAAAATAATGGTACTTTCTCGAAAATAATGGTACTTTCTCGAAACTAATGGTACTTTCTCGAAAATAATGGTACTTTCTCGAAAATAATGGTACTTTCTCGAAAATAACGGTATTTTCTCGAAAAGAAAAATAAAATCAGTGTATTTTCTCACCCCATGGACTCGGAGGGAACTGACGGGAAAAAGAAAAATGGCGACGAACGGCGCAAACTCGGGAGAGCCATGCGATCGTTGGCCCACGTGATGAAGTTCGTACGGGAATGGAGCGGCTATTGAGTGGGTATCGAGGAAAGGTCGACGCTCAAAGGCTATTTCCATGAATATTCAGCGCGCCGCAGTCCCTCCTTACGGATGTGCGTTTAGAAGAGACCCCACGTTGGTCGACCAATCCCAACGGAGAACCGGGCATTGGATTTATCATTCCAGTTGCAAGAGTAATCTCCTCGGGAGTACGCGGGATACCGCGGTCGGCAACAAAAACTGTAATCAACTTATTTTCGCGGTTGGTGGGCGTGTAAGATCAGATAAGAAGTCTCATTGAGAGCCGGATGTCACGTCCGCTGTCGATGAATTTTTTTTCTTTTAATAATCAATAATTATTTCCTTTTTTGCAATTTAATAATTTCAATAAAATATATGTATATATAATTACAATAAAATATACACATATAATTATAATAAAATAATTTGAAGGCAATTTTTTAAAATAATCGACAATTTTTTCTATTTTATTTTGAAAAAAAAGTTGTTTACAGTTTTTCGTACCGGCTGAGCTCGGTTCGGTTGGGGAGCCGTTTCGCGATTCTTAAAGTATTTGTCCTTGCGGATAGTGTTCACTTCGCACAAGTTCCAGAAAAATTAGCGGGAATTGCAAACACTCCTCGATGGTACAAAAATCTGAAAATATTCATACGTATGCAGAAAAGTGAACGAAGCGCTTTCATAAGAAAATTAGGTCTCCGGGAGATTTGAGAATTTGAGAATTATTATCATGCAAAATTAATCTATTCAGCACCTTTAATATGCTCGATTTTTCTCAGATTTTTATACCATCCAGAAGTGTTTGCAATTCCCTCTCATTTCTCTGGAACTTATGCAAAGTGAACACTGTTCGCAAAGGCTACCTTAAAACGGTGGATGAAGCGATATTCGACCGGCTAACGAAGAAAAAAATATTTATAAACGAATTGTCTAGCGTTACGCCCTGGTACTAGAATTACAGTCCCGGTCGGAATCGCCTCAGGGCCCGACGTAACGCGCCGAAGTTTCCGGCTCGGTTTCGGTGGCGGCGCGGTGCTGGCCGGTACGCCCGCCGGAGCGGATCGCGGGCCCGGAGTAGAACTGCAAGCGAAGTAACGGGTGATCCTCACACGGACGAGTGCCACGTGCCGACCCGGAGGCTCGATTTGCACGTGTGTCGGTGCACGTGTCTGCGCGCGCGGGATTTTACACTGGTGCTGTCGTTGCCGGCCTTAACACACCGTTGGACTGAGCGGAGTGCGCGGGCTGCACTCGACCCATTGTCCCAGTTTCTCGGCTTCCCGGTCGGCTTCCGAAGCGAAGACCAGGAAGCACCGTTCGGTGTCCCCGGCGACCTCGGGGCCTCCCTCCCCGCGGCCAACCCTCTCGTCTACGATAGCCAGCGTCCTCGCCACATCCCTTCCCCGACGCCGCCGTCACCGGCGCAGCATCCCTTCCGACTCTCGGCGACGAGCTCCTCCTCAACAAGTAGCGGGCGCCATCCTCGACCACTCCGCTCGAAATTATCACCGTCCCTCCCACCCCCTCCCCACCCTCTCTTCTATATTTAAAGTTCTATTTCAACGATCCTCATTCATACCATAAAACGAACGATAAATTTAGCTCTGTGACATCCAACGGCGCGATATCGATTTTAGAGGCTCTAAAATTGTCGCTGTCAAGGCGGGTCCAACTTTATTTTTTTATTTTCCATTTTTATTTACCATTCATTTATTTATTTATTTATTATTAAAAAATGTTAAATATTTTATTTGTTATAGGATATTTGTATTTTATTTTTTTAATTGTGGGAATAATGAAAGATTGGTTTCTGTGGGATTGAGCGGTTTCCGCGATTCTCCGGCGAGTGCCTGATGTGTCCTTTATTGCGGGGATAACGTGTTTTTAATGTAAATAGTAGCGCAGGGACGCCCGCGCCGAGTGACATACAGAACGAGGGGAGGAAAATCAACGACTCGCCGTTACGAGACGACGTGGAGGACGAGAGTATAGCACCCCCACACGCGAGTCGACCTATTTATCTAGACCCCGTGTCCACTAAGGGTATCCACGTATACAGCGGAGCTGCATCGATCGACCTCGATCCGTTGGCCCAGCCTGGCACGGAACGACCCCACAATTTGTCACCCCTACCCCTACCGCTATACCCGCCTCCGCCTTCCCCCACCATTTCTCCACCCTCGCGGCTCCGCCAGCCACGAACCTCGAATCCACCGGTAACGGATTTTCTTCGGCAGTTCCAACATCTCGGATCTTCGTCGTCGGCATTTTTCAAGAAAACGTTCGCCCTCATCTCGATCCACGAAAAAAAAAAAATTGTTGAAGTAAACTTTCCAGTCAAGTCAAGTCAGATCGACCTACCGCGCTTATAGACTGGGAATAAAAATCAACGAATCTTTTTTCCAACTGTCCCCCGTATAATATTTCTTCAACACTGGATAACAATTTATGGAAATAAAATTAAAATGAAAAGTATAAATTGGAGCAAACTTTCTACAGTCAAGTCAGATCGACTTAGCGCGACTGAGCGAAAGAAATCAAGGAAACTTTTTTCCCATAGTTCTTCAACACTGGATAACAAGTTATTAAAATAAAATTGAAATAAAAAAAAATAGAGCGAACTTTCTACACTCAAGTCAAGTCGGATCGACTTAACGTAGTTAAAGACTGAGAAAACAATGCAAAGAAACATTTTTCCGGGCCTAACAATTTCTTGAAATAAAATTGAGTTCACTGATCCAAGCGAATTCCGTTCGATTCCAAAATGTCAAAACTATTTCACCATATATCATATCTTCGTATCGAAAAATTCTCTCATAGCGACTTATTTTCTTATCGTAGTCTCGAAACGTAAGTTTTTGATTTATTTTATTTTTTTCTAATCTAGTGACCGTCATAGCGGTGTCGATCGTTCGCGAGCGCTTATAGGGACGTACAGAATCGGCGATTTAGTCTCTTTCGTACTCTCGGCCACCTATATACCTACTTTTTCGACTCAAGGCCCTCCCGGGTATCGTGTCTAGGTCGTATACGGGTCGACCGTTCCGACCGTTCTCCGATGAGCGCGCGCGCGCGCGAGAGTTCTCCACTCTCTCGCCCGCCATCGAGCTACAACGCTGCCAGAGCGAGAGACCGCGACTGTCCGCCTCTCTCGATCACGATCGTCCTTACCTTTTCTCTGTTACGTTTACGCACTCGCGTGCCCGCTTGGACTTTCAAGGATTCGCCGAGTTTGGCAATGTCCGGATTGGGCTAGGTCGGTTCTGCGCTGTACAGTAAGTATCACTTTTTGCGGACGCGGAGAACGTCACGTTCGATGCGAAAAAAAAAACTAACTATTACTCGTCGTCCCCTTTACGCATCGTACGCTAAAATGTCTAAGGCCCGTATTCCCAATCGCGGCTCGCCTCTCGAAATTACCCCATTGCAAAGCCTGCCCAAGGCCCGCTCGAGGCTCCCTTCATCTCGATTTTATACGGGTCGTTCGACTCCACCCACAAAAATTTTTTATTTGACGCGTGATGCGTAAACATTCAATCCACGCGTACATTTATTTACTCCCGATAAGGATTTATTTTATAAAAGCAAATATTTGCTCGATTCAAATAAATATTCATTTATGCAGGGCGACCGCGGAATATTTTATTTTGTATACATTCCGTGTGAAAATAGAGTATGCTCGAAATAGCGTAAAAGAGGTGAATGTCCCGATTCGTGCATCACTGATTTACGTGGGATGTAAACGAAATGATGAAAGATATTTTTAAACATTGCATAAAATATATTCTGTTCAAAAATGTGGACTTCAATATTTTAATAATGTCTCTGAAGTAAATTTTTTTCAGACATATTTTCGATCTATTTTCCATATGTATATATATATAGTATACGATTCAAATCGGTTCTTCACGTATCTAATACAACTAAAATATATTTTACATCTATATTGAAAGTAGTGAAAAATGTATTTTTCATGACACGTTATTTCCATGTGGGACGTTCGCCACTTGTCGTGCATCAAGTGCCTGAATCGTAAGCATTTAGAATCATTTAGCAATCGCGGAATTGTCGTACGTGTGCGTTTTTTCGTGGCTGCCCGACATTTTTCATCCAGTATGTATCAACATACAAAAAAAAAAAAAACAAAGCCGAAGCATTCGCGTTAAGCGCGAAACCCGAAACCCGTGGCCTTAGCCCCGTTGTTTACTCGCGATCAAGAGGCATACGGTCATAGACGCGTGCCTCGCGTATGCAACTGCGTGTCCCACTATCCGCTCGTTTCGTCGTTGCGAAATTCTGAATGCGAGTTACGCGCGTGGGACGTTGGCTATTCATTATCCGACGTTGAAGCTCACGAGCTCTGCCGTCCGATTTCATTTTACATACCACTCGCCTCGTCGACTTATCCCTCAAGGATTTTCATTTTCGCTTTTTTAATTAAAAAATTTTTAATAAAAAAAATAAGAATTAATATCCAGTGTCAAAAAGTTTCCTCACATCTGCAAAGAAATCTTTCAATTCTGCACTCGCTTTACAGTTGGCTATTCATTATCCGACGTGGAAGCTCGCGGCTCCACCGTCCGATTTAATTATACATACCAGTCGTCTCGCCGACTTGTCCTCAAGGATTTTCATTTTCGCTTTTTAATAAAAAAAAATGAAAGTGAAAAATGAAAAGTCAGTACTGAAAAATTTCTTTACATCTTTAAAGAAATCTTTCAATTCTGCCCCCCCTCCCCCCACCCCAAAGCAGAACCGCTCGTTTTATAGTACAACCTCGCCATCTCCACTCGCTCGAGTGCAGGGGCGATAGGAATGAATCTATATATCCACCGCCTGTGCACATAGACGACGAAAAAAGCGTTTCGATACAAAAGCTACTTGCATTCTTGTTAAAAAAAAATGTGAAAATTCAGTATTGAAAAAATTTCTTAACATCTTTAAAGAAATCTTTCAATTCTGCACTCCCCGTTGAGAAGCAAAGCCGCCCGTTTTATAGTGCACACCCTCGCCATCTCCACTCGCTCGAGTACAGGGGCGATAGGAATAAATCTATAGATCCGTCGTCTGTGTATATAGACGACGAAGAAAGCGTTCCGTTGCAAAAGCTACTTGCCACGCGCGCTCCCCGAGGGTGTATGCGACGCCGAAGGCCGCGAGTCCGAAGGAGGGGGGCAGGCGAGGCGGGGAGGCGGGGAGGGGGGGGGGGGGTGGTTGGCGGCGTTCTCTCGTTCGGTGCTTCGGGGCGAGAACTCTCTCGTTCGTTCGCCAGCTAGGAATATACACAAACCCCCGGCGCGTTGTAGTGCACCTGACCCATATACCGAGTCGCTATTGATCGACCCAATTTCCAGTAAAGCCGGCCGGCCGGCCGGCGAGCGGGAGGAGAGCGCGTGCGTTTCCCCGCCCGCCCTCCGCTTTTCGGTTCGCGCCGCGCGAGCATCATCGCCGCCACACCGCCAGGCACGACGAAGACTTTGCGCGAATACCGCGACGACTCTCTTCTCTCCGACGAACGTCGGTCGAAATTACGTAAGCTTTAACCTACTGACTCACTGGCGCTCGTCACGATGACGCGCGAACTCTCCCTACTATACTCTCTCGTCCCCACCCCCCCCCCCCCCCCCCCCCCCCCCCCCCCCCACCCGCCCGTTTGTACGATCTCGAGAGCGGCTCGTAAACTACAGGGACAGAAACAGCATCCCGTAACACGCCGCTCGTCACAACACAAACGACCCGAGAATTATCTTTCTATTCCTAAATAGTTTGGGACTTTGAAGTTTTAACTGCTCGGGTATCGTCGTGGGCGGAGAGCGATTTTGTTTCGCTGTGTACCTGGTCATAGTTTTGCGAATGTCAGGATAAAAGGCACGGTGAGAAAGACATTTAATAAAAATGGATGATGGTTTTTTTTTGTGACAGTCGGTATTATAATTTTTTTTGCGTAGGAGAGCACGATTTGTTGAAATAAAATTTAATTAACTGGTTAGGGTGACTGTTGGAAAAATTGATTATGATCGGCTTTGGAACTTTTTTTTTAGCTGTGTAGTTATTTCAGCGATTCACGAGAACTCGAACTCGATAGGGCGATTCTTTTTTTTTTGTGTGATTCTGTTGACTATAAACGTGTGTATTGTTTTTTAGTTTTTAGTATCGATATCTTGGGCAATGATTTTTTTGGCTCTAAGAGCCGAATGTATCCGCGTAATCCTAGTTCATCTCACGTCCAAACTTAGGGTCGAAACTGCACCAGAAAATGAAGTTCGAAGACAAACAATTTTTTCAGCTCAAACGTAAACCAGAAAATACATTTTCGAAGGTTGACCTTTAATCTTAAACTGCCCACGTTTGAAGATTTTTTAAATATACCATAAGTTATTTTGTAATAGTGCCGATCGATGGAGTGCTCGACCTTGGAACTTTTTTCCAAGGTCGCCTTTATTTTCAACCGGTGCTGAAGTTCGAACTTAAGTTAGAACACACCTGAATAAAGTTCCAACTTGAGGTAGAATTTAAGTGAACACTTAAGTTCCAATTTGAATTACGATTGAAGCTGAAACTTAAGTTCCAGCTTGAATTGCAATTTAAGTTTGAACTTAAGACAGAACTTGCACAACAAAAAAATGGAAAACAACCTCAAACTTGGGACTACAGATTCGGCTCCACGAGACACCATAACACGTTACTGAGAAGTGGCTCCAGTGGGTGACGAAAGAGCGATGACCAAGTACTTTTTATTAGCGCTTTAAAACATTGTCAAGGTGGGATACCCCGGTAAATCCATCGGTAACTGGGACATGGCGAACCTCGGTGATACTTTGCCAAGTTTGCAAACAGATAAACTCTCTTTTAATACCCCGCTCGTCGCTTTCTCTTTCGGTCGTGCCTTGCGCACGCATTCCGAGAAAATAGTGCTTTTACCGAGAAGCCACCGGCAGCGGCATCTCGGCGACTCGTAACAGCGACCTTCGTTTCTAGCCTCTGCATAAACCTCCTATATATATGCATATATATATATATGCCGATGAAAACGTTTTCGCCTCGATCAAAAGCAACTTCAATCAGGTATAAATCACGTATAACTATATATATCTATACCTGATTTATTCCTGATTGAAGTTGCTTTTCATGGCCGTGAAGAGGATTTCATCAACAGACAACATATAGATATATATATATATATAAGTGTGTATTGATGAAATCGTCTTCACGTCCATGAAAAGCAACTTCAATCAGGTATAAATTTCTGGGTCAATCGTGGCAAGTTTGTACTGGAACGCAGAATACACATCCTCCGTACGTGCAGAATGTCGAACGGGTGGAAGGAACGAGTTTTCTCCGGCAGCTGGCCACGACGGTTGACGCGGCTCGCGGATGGCGCGGCCCTGACGCGTCTCCGGAGGAGTGCTTTGAAATCGGGCGGAGCTGTGCGCTCTCTGTCCGACGGGTCGACCATAATAACACTGACGTAACTCGCGCGCCTCTCGTTGCGCGCAAGTTCACCGACATTAATTGTCACGCTTTGTGTTGCTCTCCGGAAAAAGATTTAGCGTAAAAAAAAACATTTCAATAATAAAAAAAAAACAATAACGGAAAAAAGAAAAATTAATTTGACGCACAGGTCGTTTCTTTCGGCATAATAATCGGAATTTTCCGCGCGGCACGAAGCGCTCCGGGGAGTTTAATCGCACGGGATAGATAGCGATCGCGTCGGATGGGAGAACTATACGATATAGTGTAACGTGTATATCGTATTAAAACAAAAAGAACGGAATCATAATCGTAGCGTTAACTAGGAGGTAAAATTTGTTTCGATTATAACGGTTAAAACGCGGCGCTCACTCGGTGTAATAATGCGTGGGGCTCGCTGCGAGCCCTTCCCCACTCGTAAATTTTCAATTTCCATAAAATTTCTCGAGAGGCGAACTCCGCAACGAATCCGTGTGGTTTGTACGTACGCGGGCAGGCGCTGCGGCGGTGCACGTAAGCACGGGGCAATTACGCGTTCACGGGAATTATAGAGAGGAGCGACCGGAGAACCGTGGTGTATGCCCAGCATAGCCTGTTGTGTTTTGCTGTTCTAGCCGAGCACAGCCAGTTACGCCACGCTAATTTTTCTCCTTTCTTAACCCCCCCCCCTCTCCCCCTCTTTTCCTCGCCGACCGAAATCGTAAGTCGGGAGCAACGAGCGCATCGGATTCTCAGCGCTCGAGCAAAAGTTTCGCGGAGCGCACGCGCACACGTACACGTACGTAAACGTTGGAAAGCCAATTAAGCGCCGAACGAGTCCTCTCGTGTAACTCTTTCGCGCTTATAACTTTAAACCCTCCGAGTTTCCCGTAAGCGGCGGGAACCCTCCCGACTGTTGTTCGGCCCTCCATTATTGCCACCATGCTACTTCACTCGTCTTTATTTTATTTTATTTTATTTTATTTTATTTTATTTTATTTTATTTTATTTTATTTTATTTTATTTTATTTTATTTTATTTTATTTTATTTTTTTTATTTTATTTTATTTTATTTTATTTTATTTTATTTTATTTTATTTTATTTTATTTTATTTTATTTCAAACAAAAATCCCACGATCTATTTAGCCGAGTTAGGTAAAAAGAAGGGGGGATAACCCCCCTGCGAAAGGGTTTTCGCAACGAACGCAGGAAAGCGGCCGATCATTGCAGCCGCAATGGCTCGCCGTATGTGCAAGTAGCTTTTTATTACCGTTTATTTAAAAAAAAAACAAAAAAAACCTCCTCTATTGTTTTGCAAGTAACCGCTCTCGCAATGAATTTGTCCGTCAGTCGGTGGAGTAAAAAAAGGGATTGCCGACCGTAGGTAATACGAAGCGAATCAGTCTGCGGCCTTTCCCGTCCTCCCGAGGCTTCTTCCCGTGAGAAAGAGAGCGACCGAGAGAGAGAGCCCTCGAGGTCGCAGGTGCGGCCCAGCCGATCGGGAGATCGCGAGGCGGTTGCCTATCGAAGATACACTCCGCCGACTGTTACGACTAGTTGCACCGCCACACACAACTGCACGAGGTCCGCGCACGCGCACGAAAGTTTAAATCGCTCCCAGGTGCAGCCGGCTTAACGATCGATGATCGCGCACCGAGCATCCGATCGAATCGATTAAGATCCCATAACATCACCGAAGAGGTAGATCGTTTATTATAATCGCCGTCGTGAGTAATTCGCGTATTCGGCATAGCAATCGCTCGCCCCGCTGATTGATCTCCCGCACTGCGCGTCAGCGAACGCGTCTCAGATTTTATCGACGCGGAACGAAAGTTTTTCGAAAAGCAGCGGATGTGATTTACCAAAGAAAGAAAAAAGTGGTAATAATGATAATAACAATTCGTGCCTGACTCGTTTCAGTCCGGTCCCGTCCCGTGGGGTTTCGGGGGTATTTCGGTTAAGGCAGGTCGGAAGGAGCTCGAGAGGCCAGGTGCAGGACCCAGGTAAGCGACCCGAGACTGCCGCCGATCGCTTCCCCCTTGCACAAAAGAGGGTCCGCCGTCGGGCTCTCTCTCGCCGGGCGAACGAACGGGGCGGAGAGAGACGAACCATGCAAACGAGAATTCACGAGACGACCTTCGTGTGAGAATCCAGCGTGGACTGCCGAGCGAGGAATATTCTTCGGGCCTGTAACGCAGGGCGGGGATTTCAAGTTGACGAAAAAAAATATGTGTAAAAAAAGACTTGTTTCCGAACGAAGAAGACCACTGCGGCACGCAGGATTGATAGGATTGGGGGGGAGAGCCTCGAAGTCGCGGTGAGGTCGTTGCTACTTTGGAGTAATTTCCAGACGGGTCTCTCAACCCCTCGGCTGCTCCCAGCCATCTTCTTCTTCTTCTTCTTCGTCGTCGTTCGTCGTCTGCGTTTTAACAGGGTCGAGAAACTTCGGGCGAAGGGACGAATGCCAAGGGCCTGCGCTCGGACCGTCACGAGTCTGGTATGTCGGATCATTCTCGGCGCGCAGTTATCCAGCCAGCGGAAGATTCCCCGAAGGGTCTCAAGAGGGACGTGAATCGATGGCCGCAGGTAGATAAAGGGAAAACGGCTGAAAGGAGAGAGAGAAAGGGAAGAAACTCCCCCGGTCACGTGGGAAGCTCGATTTTAACGCGCATACCCGACTCCGCGCCGAACGACGGAACAACACTGACCGTGAGCCTCCCCCGACGAGGAACCTCTCGTTCGATCACGCTCCCACGCTGCAAGACCGACCCTCCCGATCGAACGCGTCCACCTGGCGAATCTAATCCCTCGGAGAACACGCCGCGATCCGCTGGGACCGTTCAACGAAAATTTTGCTTTCTTTAAATACCTTGTTGATTTAGGTCCGTTTCGAGTGAAACTTCTGTGATGTGGAGACCAAGAAATGAATCTTTGGTAAAAAGAAACGAAGAAAGAAAATTGATTTTTGACAAAAAAAAATCTTTGCGTCCACCAAAAAAACATTTTTTCCGCCAAGAAATAACTTTTATCAAACAAAAAATAACTTTTATCCAACAAAAATAACTTTTATCCAACAAAAAATAACTTTTATCCACCAAAAAATAACTTTTATCCACCAAAAAATAACTTTTATCCAACAAAAATAACTTTTATCCAACAACAAATAACTTTTATCCAACAACAAATAACTTTTATTCAATAAAAAATAACTTTTATCCAACAAAATCATATTTCACCAAACACCATTTTTGTCCGCGTAAAAATCATATTTGTCCACCAAAAAATCGTTTTCGTGAAGAAAAGATATCGTTTTTGGTATCGAAAAGATGAACAAACATGTACAGTCGTCGACTGTTACTTAAATTTGGCCTCGCCCAATTTTCGAGCTGGTAGAACGAAAAGGGAAATAATCGGTCTACCAAAAATTCGCACCACCCTAATATTCCACGATTAATGGAGGATCGTAATTCCCGGTTCGGAAGATCCGCCGCCGCCTTTACCAGAATTATCACACGGATCAATGGTCCACGGTCGTTCTATCCCGTCCCTTCGCCTCTGTCCTTGTAGTCGAAAAACCAAGAAAAAAGCCCCCTTCGCGTCTGCGATATATTTCGTGAATTTTCCTTGCGCTCGTGCGCGCCCAGATACGAGAATAGACGACAGGTCCGCACAGACACGGAGGGAGGACACGGAGGGTTGCGAGGCCGAGTATCGCGAAAAGCGAGAGACAGGTGTGCGCGGGGAGGGCGAGCACGCCCGGGGTGTAGGATCGGAGGGTGGTTGGCTTTCACGGCTCGTCGAGCCAGAATCGACGTAACGCCGGCACGACGAGAGAGAGCTCCACCATCATCCAACGTTTCATTTTACTTCTACCCCCGCTTTTACGCTTCCACACTGAAGCCCCCAGCACCCTTGCCCCATTTTCCTCCTGGCAACAGAGCCGGCTAAAGCCGCCCCGAGATCCGCGAGAGACGGCTTTTTTTTCCTCGGCCCATCAAATGCGATCTCTTCTTCACAGCGAGCAATATTTCAATGCCGCTTTTGATCGCCGCTGACGATACATATATGTACACATATCAACGGTACATTTTTTTTATTTTATGAAATCAAAGCTTAAGTGAATGTAGAACTCCACTTACCCAGGTACGTGAGGCACGTCGATCGAGTGCGACGCCGCGCGTTTTCTATCGCCGGCCATATCAGCGAGCCTGGCGAAATCTGTGTCCTGATCGGCAAGACGCGGACTCTTTCGCGACTGCGTGAGCCTTATCTCGTCGATGCGCTTCGTCAGGGTCATCTTACTCTGCAATGAAAAATTACAGTAATTAACTTAGTTGTTACCATTATTATATTTATCATTATTAATTAAATTATACATATTGCAACGACCGAGCGAATGAGTAAAGCGTGTATTTGATTTTGGGACGGATATTATTGATAATGATAAACGTTAATTATCTCTATCACTTAGTTTCACACGTCTGTTCATTTTGGGAGTCTCGTCCAGACTTTCTGACATGACGATCGTTCGTTCATTCGTCTATTGTCAATCCTAACTAAATATCGTGTGCCTTAACCAATAATCCGTTACATATTCCTCACAATATAATAAAAATGATTAAATAAAATAACAGAAAATACCAACAATTAACGTTAATAATAATGCTGGATCGAATTTCTGCGAGTTCGGTGTAAAGCGCCAATCGCAATAACAAACGTCGTCACGAGCGAAGCGCGCGTGTCTTATCCGCACGCGGATGCGCACACGTAAGCGCGCGAGTGTGAATCCAACTAAACAAACATCAAAGTCAATCAACCTGTTACCGTCCGTCGCTCGTTTCACCGCAATCGGCTTAATTTCTGGCGCAAAAAAAAAGAAACGCTACTCAACGCTCGCAGGTAGAATGGATAGATTGTTATTCCTCGAATAAAACATTTAACGGCCGTGGGATTGTTTTTCCCTCGTCAGCCCGCCGGCCTCTCTTTATCTCGGCTATATCTATCTCGCCACTTCCTTTTTTTCATCTCCCTCTCTCTCTCTCCCCGGATTCGCGTCTCGAACTCTCGGGTCTTGTAATAATAATGAAAGACGAGGAGATCGGAAAACGAGATCAACTACCGAGCGGCGCAAAGTAGGAGGAGAGTAGCGAAGCCACTTGTGCGTGCGCGCGCACGGGCTTGCGATGCAATGAGCGGAGAAGCATGTACCCGGCGGGGTTGCAAACTCGTCATTATATTCCCATTACCGTGCCTCCTCGTACGCACTGAAACTCCGAGTAACGCTCCGTACGCGAGATCCCCGAGCTTCTTCATTCATTCTATTTTTTTTTTTGTATTTTCTTTTTTGTGCTCTCTCTGCTATTCTTATCCTTTATTATTCATCCGCGGCGTGGCTTATTTTGTTGCGCGTGCGATTGTGGATACAACCGGTCGGTATCCAACTACACGCCGGCGCAATTACGGCGCATCGCCCGAGGAGCCCCGAGAGCGACCGCGCGGTCGGTAACATTAACCGAAGCTGGCGATGCGGTGGGCTCGAAACACCTATTCATCCGGACGGGAACGCCGTGTGTTCTTGACGCGTAGATCGATTACTTTTTACCTCCGAAGGCAGAGGTGCCTCGAAAGAAAATCGTAGAAACGAGGCGCGTTCTTCCGGAACCTTGACTTAAGCCTTTCGGGGAGTTGCCCGGTTGTTATAGTCGTGCGGCGTTTTAAGGCGATGTTAAAGAAAAAAAAAACGAAATAGATTACAGTGTTTATAATCTATTTCTTTTTTTTAATCGAGGGTGATGGATTTCTGGGCGGAGAAGGAAATTATCGGCTTAGCTGGGCCGGACGAATACGCTGATGACTTCCGTTTAGCCGAAAATTTGAACGTCTGGAAAAAAAAAAAAAGTGAAAATGGATTACAGTTTCAATTATTTTTTGTAACCGTGTTGACCATCCACATTCGGAAGCAAATTCTCACACGAAGCAGTATCGATTTTCGGTTCGTGTAAGAATTTTCTCGTAACCGGAAGTCGTCGGCGCCAGAGAAAAAAAATCATGTCCAGTTTTTATGGTGACTGCGATTTTATCGAGCCGACTGTTATAGCCGTGTAGCCTTTTAAGGCGATGTTAAAGCAAAAATCTGTAACTTGTTTCTCTTCGAGGTTGATGATAAATTCACCGACGTTAACAAAATTATCGGCACAAGTGGGTTGGACGAAGACGCCGATGACTTCCGTTTAGCCGAAAATTCGAAATTCTTAAAAAAAAAAAAAAAATGAAGTACAGTTTCTGTTACCGACTAAGCCTGAAACGGCTGAACGGAACAAATTAATTTCCAGTTTCAATCATCAATGCGAATTTCGGGAACGATCGGGACAGAATCAATCAGTTCCTCAGGCCGAACCCCCTCGGCGACCGGGTCGGTGACGATGAGCAATCGCCCGCAGTTCCGTCGTCTACGTCTGGCTCTTGTAACGCGATATCGAGGGAGGAGCATGGAGGTGAGGACGAAGGGTGGGCGCGACCGAAAACGGCACCCCGGTGTGCGGTTTCGGGTGTCCAGCTGCCTGGCAGCATCGACGAAACCACCCGCAAATTCCCGACCGCACATTCGATCCCGTGAGGTCTCTCTCTGTCTCTCTATCTCTCGCGGTCGAGAACCCAAGTCGCTCGAGCAATTACAAAATCGATTTCGTCCCGGCATTTATCCCCGGGAGATTCCTAGCGACAAGTGCCTCCTCGGCTACAACGAGAATCTATTGTATAATGAAGTTGCTGTACCAATCGTTAAACAGCGAACGTACACATTTGCCAACCAAAGCAATAATGGTATTATTATTATTTAATTAATTTCGTTGACGGAGTTCTCCTTCACGACCAGCACAAAATAAATCCTGATTTTCGAGGTTTAAATAATGAATTATAAAAGTTTTAAACACCTAAAGTTAAAACTTTTGAATTTATTTCACAGGCCCCATAAATAAATAAAATAAATAAATAATATTATCGTATAATAATAATGCTGATAACAATAATACATTATCATTTTTAATAATATGTAATATATTGTTATATTTAATAATAATATATTAGTATTATTATTTTTCTTTTGTTATTGTGGAGCGACGAGAGTGCAGCGAGAGTAGGAGCGTGTTAAAATCCGGGCAGCGGGGGGGACGATACGGAGGGAGAAAGAGAGAGAAGGAGGTTGGCCGAGAGCCACGGAACGGCGAGCAGGGCTGCACTTTCTCCGACTTTCAAATTTCTTCTCTCCTCGTCGCGGGCCGGACTCGGGGGACAGTAATGGTAACTATCGTGGAGGAGCCGAAGAGAGACGATCAGCTACAATCTCGCTCGTAGTTTTCGTAGTATTAATGCACGGTCCGTAGCTAAGCATAAAAAGCGAGGAGGAGTCGGAGAGAAGCGAACAGGGGGCACGTTGACCTTACGGCCCATGTGGCCGACATCGGCGGCTTAGCCGGACCGGCGACTCGCGCTCCTCGCTTACACACTCATCCGGGATCGATTCGCCTCTCCATCTCGCTCCTCCACTCTCCCTCTGCGCCGATGCGTGTGGAAATAGTTAACTAAGAGCCACCGCATAACGGATAAAATGGCCGCACTCGCCGATCCATCGATCGTGCGAGAGGATCTTTTGCCGAACGACACACATCGACTGTAGACCATCGACTTCGTTAATTTATTATCCACTCGCGTGGGCTTGCTGGACTCGAGTGCGAAGAAAAAACAAAAATCGCCTCGAGAAAGACAAACACTTGAAACATATCCGTACTCGAGACGAAGAAACATTGAAATAAAAAAATAAAAGATTAAGATTTTTTAAATTATTAAAAGCTGCGAACAAAAAAATGTACGATGTTGGGTGTGCGTTACGTTTCCTTTTTATTCCTTTTTTCCTCTCATTTTCAAGACCCGGGTGTCTGATGTTAGGGGGCGACAACCCCCGGGGCTGCGCGAACGAATGGAACACGAAACGGCCAAAGTTACAGTCGAGCGTCTCGCGTGCGAGGGAGAAAAGCATCGAGGCTAGAGAGTGGAGTTTTACACATGCGAGGAAGAACCCCGGGCACGGTATAGGGGAAGGAGGGGACGCGGTGTGGTATAACGTCGGTCAAGCACCTGTCGCAAAGGCAAACCAGCGCGAACGGACGGGGCAAGAAGAGCAGCTTCTCTTTTGAAAGCGAAGCGGAGGGCCCGGTCGATTCGGGGAGGGGGGGGGCTTCGCTTCGAGCCTCCGAGCTCTCCCATGTAGCTCTCTCGGCTTCGACTCAGTTTTTATAGCCGCGGAAGGGTCACGTCGCCGGGGTTTTCTCTTGACTCGATGCGCCGGGGACTCTCGTCGAGGGAGACCAACTGCGATGGGTCACGAAGCTCGTTAAAAAAAATCAAAGACGCATCGCCCCCAAACGCTGCACGGCATGCTGCGTACAGAAAAAAAGAACTCGAACGATGAAAAAGGAAGGAAAAAAACAGGTTTCCTCAATGGTGGACCTTTTTCCACTTTTTTTTTTCCTTAACCTACAAAAAGATCTTTAAATCTCTTCACAGGCACGACGACCCGAGGGTTTTCAATAGAACTCGTGAGTCGGCCGCGTGCCGTAAGAACATCCGGGAGAATGAGGAGAATCTCCGACATGGTAATTACACGAAAAAGAAACAGTGTAATATTAGTAACCCGTGTGTAACCATATGTATCGCAGTCCGGAACGTGCTCTTACCGTTGCGAAAGCCAACACGCGGTGCTCGAGCCAAGCAGGTGAAAGTGCATTCGCTTCATTTCACAAGGTGTTCTTCATGCGCGGGGCGCACGCTTCTGGGCGCGATGCACGGGTAGAGTTTAGAGCGAGTTACAGCTCTACGACATGCAATCCGGGCCCGATTTGCTCGGGCTTCGACGACTCCACGGTTAGCTGAATCGTTTCGCCTCCTTGGCTGCTCGGCGAATCTACAAACGCGGAGGTTCTCTCTCTCTGTCAGAGAAGCCTCGCTCTTAACGTAACCTTCGTTCGGCGATGTATACATACTGCTAGAAAGAGTATCCTCGCGTGGGCCGTTCGCTCGCGCCTACTTCAATTCCGCATTGCCCTTCCCGTTCCGCCGCTGGTCGCGCCACTTCGAACGAGAGAGGGAACTTCGCCGGCCGGTTGTTACTCGATACACCAGCGCCTCGGGTGGGACGTACGGAAGTGACGAGAGCGGCGTGTCTCCCGCCACGGGCATCGATGACTCGTTGACAGTGGAGGGGGGAAGTGGAAGGGAGAATAATCGCGATGAAATGGAGAACGAGGCGAGCAGCGGGAGTAAATATCCTCGTGCGAGCTGTTGATACTACGTATCGTCGATGTACTATGTTTTACTATTGGAACGAGATCCGTACAACATCCATGCGAGGTTAACGTTTCAGCTGTTGACTATGTATCTAATCTGGTCTGCGGGTCCGGCGATGCCTCAGGACCCGTGGTATATTTCACATAACCCCAATGAGGCAAATGCAACGTTCCCCGAGAGTCAAATTTGTCAGTGTCAATATGAGAATTACCGTGCCAAGCCAGCTCTCAATTCGACTGTCAGTCCCGTACTTAAGGCGTGCGGCCCGCCGCTCGGTCCACACGCACGCACGCGCGCTCACACACGCCCGAGTATTCGTAGGACAGGAAAGCTAGCGCCCGCATACCGCATTCCGAGGGGGCTCTCCCAAGTCCCGGAGTGTGCTATACGTCGAGATAACTGTAAACGTTAAGTCGCGCGAGTTTCTCTGGCTCGCACCTGGGATGCGCATACTTTTTACGGGAACAATTACTCGATGGCGTATACAGGGACGGGGACGTACGTGCGGGGGCCCTGGCCGAACGACGAAGAAACGCTCGAGGCATTTCAAAACCGCAAGTATGTGGGCAACATGGCATTCCAAGTAGTTACTCGAGCCAGTTGCGTCCCATCACTCGTATATGTATATGGTTATAGCAGATTTTTTTTTTTTTTAGGGTGCACGTTTAATTTTCTTTTCCTCGCGATACGCAGATGTTTATGATCCCCGCCTTCGTACGAATATATTAAACGTTAAATGAGACGATAAGCAGCTACGGAAAGCACTGCTCGGTTCAAGGATGCGGCCTTTGTCACTGCCGATGTCAGTTGCGTGGCGATGAATCAGCTGTGCCGCGACGACTCGCCGCGACGGTGTGACGCGAAGGCAGCTTATCGTTTTTTTTTATTTTCAATTTTCCATCTATACGCTCGAGCTTTGTTTACGGCAGTGAGTTTCATAGCTGAATACAATGATCACGAAGCTTTCGGGATACATAAATTTAAACGAGGAAGCGAGTGTATATGTTTCGTTTTGACGATCGTAGATTTCTTATTAAGTTTCTTTTTTTTCATCGCAGTTTTTCGTAGGCAAAGCACGCTGGATGGTAGCCCTGCCGGTGCACCATAGCGACGCAGGCGCACGCGCCTGAAGCGCCCGGCGAAAAGAAAACCGTTACGGACGACGCCGCCATTACAAAGATCCGCGCGTCCAAGTGTCCGCGAATCTCCGTTCTTTGTATTTATCGGTAATTGTTCATAGTCCATCGCGAGTTAGTGGAGAAGTGACGTGAATTCGTGAGACGATACGACGGGGAACGCGCAGAAGTTGAGGCAGCTCGGGACATCGTGTATCTGACAGGTAACGTGCAACAATATTTACGACAACAAACTCGGCTCTCCCCCGCTGTCACAGCATCTCGCGTGTTTACATGTTTTCGGCAAACTCCGTCGCGATTCTCTTCGAACTTTCTTGGCTGGTTTAATCAAGCTACGTTCAACGATTAACTTCGATTCTCCTTTAGAACTGCTTCGCCGATTGTTTTTCATAACATTCGATCGCTCTTGGAGAAAATCAGTTTTTTTATCGATATACTTGCAAGCGTACGATTGAGCAACGCAGCAGCCATTCGTCCCATTTATACTCTGCGTAATACGGTACGCAATAGGATAAGAAGCAAAAAATAAAAAAACGAGGATGTAGAGCAGGGAGGAAAATGGTGTCACGCGATCTCTGGCAAACAAGAAGATCTTCCAGCCGTCGACGTGCTTCCATCGATTAGATATAAAGCCACATAAAATACTCTGTACACACGCGTTGTGTGCATCCTCATTGTTCTCGTTCCGTCCGTTGCTCGCGCGTCCCACTCGCTATATTAAACAATCGTTTAATCTCCGCAGTTAACGATACACCGATTTTCTCCCCCCGTCCCGCAGATCGCCCGAGTTTATCTCGCAAGTCCTACGAATGTGAGAAATGTTGTCGCGACAGTGATCGATCGGTATGTCGGACGTAAAAATTACATAAAATTACAAAATAATAATGTTTAAAAATGAAAAAATTAAAAATCAAATTTTTAATTTAAAAACAAATGAATTAGAAATAAAAAATTGTTTGATGTTTCTTGCAATGACGTCCAACTATATCGAATACCGTGGGTTTACCGGCGAATCTGGTCGCGTGACTACTGCTCGGCCGCTTCGTTCAAGGATTTCTTTGTTCGCCTCTCGCTTCTAGCTGGCGGCCTCCGTGCGGCGTTGCACCAGAGTCTGTGACGGTGCGGGAGCTCTCGGCGCGCGTATACCGATAGACCCAACCTATTATAGTTAATCCCTGTTGCATTACATACACACACTCGGCATTACAGTTTCCTTGAAGCTCGCCGACGACGGTTAATACCACGCGCTCGCGTAATCCCGTTTACACGTGCGGAGCCGCCGCTGCACCTGAACGTGAGTAACAACGAGGACCTCTCCCCCGCCTCGGCATCCTTCGGTTGCGTGCTCGCGACAGCTGGCCGGGGGGGGGGGGGGGGGGGGGGGGGATCGAGGCCCCCTGCGAAATATGGACAAACTCCACGATAATTCGTCACATCCTACGTGCGCGCACCAGTAAAATACGCTCGCTTCCTCTCCGCGGCTATCACGGGGATTTTCCTGACCGGCGATTTCCCTCTCGCCGGTCGGACGATTATTATCTTATCTCCGCGCCGGGGTTACCCTCTGGCTCGGCGCTCCTCGCAACGGCGGGCTTTATCATATTTCGACGTTTCGACAAACGCCCGGACGAACTTGGAGCCACGAAAGTATACACCGTTTCCTATAGTTATAATACCAACTGCACTCGTCGCAGTGGTCTTGGTCGTCGATCTTTGTGTTTTTTTTTCCTCTCTTTTTTTTTTCCTCGTCGGGAGTTCAACGACACCGGGCGTTCGTCGTACATAAATCCGAAGCTACTAAAACCGGAGGCTCTCTGGGATCGTGAGTGAGCGAATGGTTTGTGTGGAGGATCGAGTCGACGATCTCGGGGCGCCGCGCTCGGGCGAGAGAGAGAGACGGATAGAGAAAATAAAAAATAAAACGAGAGCCTTGGCAATCCGAGAAGCATAAAGTCTCGGGGCGTCCGTTGCTCGTCGATGCGGCACGCTGCCCATTGTTTTCGCGGTCGTTTTTCGTATTAATAAACGCATACAAACGCCCGGCCGCGGACCTCTCATTATCCAAGCCGTGACATCGATAATGCATGCGCGAGCGCTCGCGGCCGTGCGGCTTATTTCTTCTCTCTTACATTTGACGCACACGATACTGTACTCTAACTCCCCCCTCTCCCAGTCAACCGCCGGTTCCTCTTCTTCTTCTTCGCGGACGTTTCTTTGTAAGCGGAAACGACGCTCGACTCGTCGACGACGACACGATATCTCTCGCTGTACGAGCGACACGTACTGCGGTTGCATTATCGATCACGATCGAATTATCTGCCCGATCGAGACACGTCGGTAACGAAAACTGTAATGGACTTTTTTCATGGTGGCCGCGGTCAGAGAAAACCGGGAAAACCGGGAAAAGTCAGGGAAAAGAGTCGTGGTCAGGGAATCAGGGAAAAGTCAAGGAATTCCAAAATTGGTCAGGGAAAAATGAAATTCCTTGACCAATTCCCGAACCTTCTATAAATAAATAAAAAGGACATAAAAGGGAGGCTTAAAAAAATTGGGAACATTAAAAAAAAAATTTATGGAATTAAACATTAATACAATAATTAGGCATTTCCATTTGTATTGTTAATTTTTTTAGAACAGAAGTCGTTAGAAGTTTGGTAAGGGAAAATGTTTAATTCGTCAGTGAAAACTCAGGGAAAAGTCAGGGAATTTTTTTCCGGGGGAAAAATGGCCACCATGTTTTTTGCGTGACTGATCTATTTGGGACAGAAATTGATGCTTGTCGGACGAGCAAAGTAACTCTGCGTCTAGTAAGATTTTTAAGATCTTCCGTCCTGAAACGATCGGTTCATAAGAAGTTGCCCGCTCGGTCGGTAACGAAAACTGTAATTAACTAATCTCACGGTTACCGGCACGAGCGACCCAAAATAAAGGCGACATCGAAGACCGACACGACACCCGCTCTCGAAGAGACTTTTCAACAGATCCAATGTGCCGCCACGCACCAGCAAAGTTGATTCCAATTTTCGTTGCCGACAGTTTCACAGTTATTTTGTTCGCAGTTTTATCACCGACCGCTCCCAAAACTACCCAAACAATCGTAAATTGCGCCTTAACTTCCTCCGACGCAATATAATGGAAAACATAGTTCTGAAAACATGTTATCCAAATTCGCGAATAATCGTATACGATAGAGAAAACTGGCGCGCAGCTGCTGCGCATTAAAGCATTTCCTCTTTGTCCCTCGCCTCGCGAGGTGACTCCCGGTTGGCTCGACACGATAGTGCCCGCGCATTTGGTAAAGCCCGCGAGGTCCATTGTTGTCCTCTTTCGAGAACCGGGGGGGCCCTCGCGATTGCTTACGCGAGAAATCGGAATTTCCATTCTCCTTGCAACCAAGATTGGTCGGAGTCGCGTTATTCGTATACGCGGTATGCGCCACAGCCGGGCTTGGAACATACACACCTATGTATATGTATACGCTGTAATGTACGAAGGTACAAGGTATCTCTCGTGCGCCGATGGAGCTCGAGGCGATAACCGAGGCTGCCGACTCCTGGGAGAACAAAGTTCTCGGTATCGCACGGAGCAAAGCGGAACTCGGAGGCAGCCGCGAACGACTCCGCTGACATTGAACGCGTTGCCTGTCGGCGGTGCTGTATCAAAGGTCTCCGGATAATCCACGGAATGCGAGAGAGACTGCAGCGTGGAACTCGCGGGCTCCTTTCACTGAAACGATCAGCGGCAGACCCGCTCGCGACGATGACAAAGAGAAACACGCGATCGTCAAGCCCTCGCCGATCATCCCCCCGCCCCCCCCCCCCCCCCCCCCCCCCCCCCCCCACCACCGGTCACGGGACACAGTTCATAAAAGTCGAGCGGAGAACGAAAGGAAGAAGAAATGAAAAACATCGGAGATTAAACGCTCGGGAGAGGGAATCTGGAGAAAGAGCAGAGATGATACGGGGTCACTCACTGGATTGACGCCGCAGAAAACGTCTGCGGCTCAATTTGCATTGCTAATACCCAAGTGGCCATTATCGATTGCGCAACCCCCGCGCGATGCAACGCACCAACAGCCGTGATGCAGCTTAATACGACGCCGCTCTACGATTATACGAGGCGCCGAACGATTTCGATTTTTTTTTGTTTTTTTTTTTTTTTTATTGAAAATGTAATTTTTTTAAATTGAATCGAATTGAAAATTTAATTGGTTTTGTGGATTCAATACAACTGAAAATTAAATTGGTTCTTTGGATTCAATAGAAGTCAAAATTTAATTTCTTTTTAATTTAATAGAGTTGAAAATTTTATCTTATGAAGTTAAGTCAATCAACAATGTAATTCTTTTTCAATTTAACTGAATTGAAAATTTAATTTTCTTGAAATAAAATGATTTAAAAAAATTGTATCCAATTTGATTGAAGATTTAGTTTTTTTAAATTAAAAGAAATTTTCTTTTTCAATTGGATTAGTTTCATGCACTATACGCTGACCGGCAGCGGGATATAATTTGCCCTATGTGTATACTCTTTCTCGCTCCGCCTATATCCGTACGCGCGGTCGATCGCCTCCTAGGCTCGCGTTACGTTCTTGTTTCCACTCACAACACAACACTCCACTTCGACTTACGCGTCGTTAAAACAGCGTTGTAGTACTAGCGCTCAGCCACCGGTTCGGCGACAGCCGGTCGCTACTGTTTGTCAGCTCGTATTAGATGTTCCGAACGTGAGACTGTGACGAATCCCGTTGGCATCTTCGAGTGGCTTCCCGAGAGGTTTTTCCAGGCTCGCCGGGAGCACGCGGGACCTTCGGACGCCGCTGTAACTCACTCACCCGCGCCGACCTTCGTTATTGAAAAATATAAATAAAAAAAAAACAAAAAAAAAAAACAAAACGCCCGTTGGAGCAAAATTTAGCTTAGCCGCTCGATTCCGCGAGATTATTTCTGCGACGAGGTTCCACAACTACTACGCGCTTCCCGGCTCGTCGGTACATACTTCAGTGACGCAGAGCCTCGCGGCTCGAGGAGGAACCTCGGCGAACTACGCACGAGCGATTCGCTTTATTGTAAATACATGGCTGTTGACGATAAGAGGAGAATCGATTGCGACAAGGAAAGTGAAACGCTCGTTCGCGACGGCGGCTCCTCGCCGACCGATGACGAGGAGCGTAATGGCGATGATGATGATGATGAAGTCGTTGAAGCCCCCAGTGATTCCGCGTAATTCTTCGCAATTTCCTCGCCACTATTTTCCTTTTTTTTCTCGTCACGGTTCTTCCGACCTGCATTATCGCGTCGCGGTTTTTCCAACCAGGTATCCTTCACGAGCACAAAATATATATGAATACATGGGTATTTAAAATACATTGTTACTCGACGGTTTTATACACTGAAAAAAATATCAATGACTCAAGTAAAATTCGCTTGCAAGCTGACAAAGAAAAAAATTCTTATTTCAATTCTTGCAATTGCATACGGGATTAATACGATATCGTTCCACCTTGGCAGTCTTGCAGCCGTTGTTTCAATATCATATGGAATTCTAAGAATTCAAATAAGATTTTTTTCCAATTGAGTAAAAAATTATATTCGAACTATGATTTTCGAATATGTTCAAAAAATATCCGAAACCTGATATTCGAATGTATCAAAAAAGTACATTCAAAATATATTTCGACGCGCGCCAACCGATACGGTTTTGTCGAATGTCGGATCGAGCAGTAGCCGAGCCTTTTATCATCGAGCCGACACCACTATCGAAAAATTCAATCCTCCCCGTCCGAGGCTTAGGGAATAGTGTGTGACAATCTTCGTGCACGTGTACACACACGGGCTCCGTGTACACCAGATTATAAACACTTTACACCCGTAGCTCGAACGAGGTCATACGCCGGGAGATAGCGGTTGCGAGCTGCAGCAGCAGGAGAGCTCGAGCAGCGCAGCGGAGTGACGGTGCAACAAGCGTCCACGTGGCCGGACTGGTACTGCACTTAAACGTCCAACCGTTAGCGGGCACAGCGATACACACAAGAGGGCTTCCATGCACACTCCTCCCCGTCCATCCTGCTAGCCGGAGCGTTTTAAACGCCCGGTACACATAGACCTCTGCTGTACGATCCATCATTCGTGCGGCTTTTTAACTACTCCATACTCCGCCACCGCCAGTCTCGCCGAACGCTTCTATCCCCGTCGCTGCAACACACTCGGATCCGAGCACTTTCGATCTTTCCAACGAACGCCCCTGGCATCTATCCTAGCGCGAAGGCGTTCGAGTCATTTTTTTTTTTAAGGCTCATTGCTTCGATACCGAAGGTGGCGACTTCATTTATACATCTAAAACATTCAATGAATTTACCCGACCGATTAATCAATTTTTCTCGACTTTAAGCACCTGTCTATTAGCGCTGGGAATAAATTCTTCCGAAGTCCACTTCGGAAGTGAAGTTCTTCGGACAGATTTATCACCATTTCACTTGAGTTAACGTAACTGAGTTATGTCATTCGTTCATTTTGTTTGCTTTTTATGTTTTCGATAATTAACAACTTCAATAATTTTTTTTTTTCAATCGAGAAAGGTTTTTTTCTGAGTTACGTTTTTTCCCTTAATTTTTCAATTATTCACAGTTTCTTTTTCGCCGAGCATTTTTTTTTTAAATCACTTGCCGTTTTCTGGTTTTTCCGGTTTTTCCGTGACCACGGCTCGTGTGGAAATATTGCATGGGATATCGAGTCGTTGTATGCGTCTGTGCGGTTAATAATAAAAACTCTCCAGTACCTTCGGTCGATAAAATTTGTTGCCGAGCAGATATTTGCGATATTAACGTATGTATTTTTTTTGTTAAAAAAATAAAATAGGTTCCCTCGCAATATGTAACATAACTCTCGGCTACGACGGAGGGAAAGTTTGTATACATATTGCGCACCGCCGAGTGGCCGGAGAGTGCGAGCCCGTGACAGAGAGAAAGGCGTGCGGGTTGCTCTTTCGTCGATCGAGAGTGAAATTCGGAAGCGGGTGAAAGAGGGAAAGACACGGGGAGGTGAGCAACGAGGACCGGTTCGACACGGAATCTGGAGCATGGCACGCATCGCGTCACGTACGTATCAATTGGGTCATTACGCGGCAGCGTTGCCGAGAGAGTCCGGGAGAACGGGCCAATCGTCGTAAAAACGTGCTTTATAGCGATCGTTTAGGAAAATAAGAAAAAAAAAAGAGATACGTATCTCTCGATCTAGCAGCTCGAACCCGATGTGGAGCACACTGTGTACAAGAGTTTGTGGTGTGGCGGGCACTCGAGTACCCGCCGCTGCAGATTGACCGATCGAATGTATCACAGTTCCGAGCGTGTGCCTCGCGGGAGCGTTCCGACGGATAGAGAAAAACTTATAGACGAACGGGCGAAGGAAAGGGAGAGGGGGAGCGCAAAGAAAGACAGAGTCGCGGCGAGCGTCGTGATATAACGAGCGGGTTGCGTAAAACGCTGGCACGCTCCCTGGCGATTCGCCTCTCTTATAAGCCGTGGCCCCCTTTCGCTCCCACCCTTTCGCCACCTTACCCTCTTTGCACCGGGCGCGGAACACCGCGCTCGCACGCCGGCCTCGCCGGGAACAGCGGAGCCGACAATCCACGAATCAATGCTAATTCTCCCCGCAAAAACCTCGCTGCGCTTTTCCCGAGATGAAAATCTCGACAACGCTGGGGATGTTGGGGCACAATTTGGTAACTTTTTAATTTTGACTTGGTAATTTTTGAATTTTGACTTTTGGTACTTTTTGAGTTTCGACTTTTGGTAATTTTTGAATGTTTTTGTCTTTTGGTTATTTTCAAATTATTGTATTTTTGAATTTCATTTTTTGTATTTTCATAGCTATAATCCCCGACTTTGCCAAGCGGCGATTATCCAGGGAGACGAGACGTGCGGAGAGGATTTTAATTGCATCTTCGAATCTCCTTCTCTTCCGCTCGCTCTTACCGCTCAAATTTTTTTGGCCCCTCAACCTCGGCTACAATTAGACAATCTGCCGAGCGGCAGCGAAGCATGCACGGACAGCCCGTTTCTTTTCACTCGTCCCCTTCCACGGGCCTTATCTTTTTCTCCTCTTTTTTTTTTAACACATTTAATATCTGGCGACGCAGCGGTAGACACGCGAGAAAGCATGCCAGGCGAAAGGAAAGGGTATATTACGCTACACTAGTTTACCAATGGTGGATTTATCCCGCTCGCGGGCGTCCCACTCTCGATCGCGAGGGGACCGCGGGTCAGAGCGGGACGAGCACATTACACTCAGCGCCTACACCGACCCATATGGAAGAGCCCGGCCGCGATCTATTGTACGATATGCAAATATCTCGTTATTACTCGTGATCGAGCGGACGAACCCCTCCGGTCTTTTCCAAGCGATATATACATATATATTTTTTAAATTTCAACATTCGACCCGTCAGAATCGCGACAATCTAAAAACGGTCGCTCAGCTGCCCGACCGTCGCATTAAGCGGGGGGCGGAACGCTGCCCCCTGCCGTTCGCGAGAGAGCGAATTTTGCACGAAAGATCATTTCGTAACTGCACTTGGGGCTTTCGGGCTTAAAGAATACAACACAAGATAATGAATACACACCTATTGTACAACGGTATAAAACGTCGTGCAGAGTACCAACACACGCACACACGCGAGCGAAAGAAACACGAGAACGGAATACTTTCTACATAATTGGCCGTAACAATGTCCCTGTTAGTCAGTTGAGTGCGCACTGGGAATCCTCCTCTCCTAGTTCTCCGTTAATACCCATCTCCGTCGTAGTTTCTCCGTGCAGCCCGGCGCGCATCTTCGAGTAACTACGGCGAACGGGCTTCCCTTTAACTCCGCGGCGAGTTAACCGAATTAATCTCCCGTTATCTCTCGCCTCGCCTTCTCCACCTCCCGAGTTCCTCCGCGTCGTGTGAGAATCGAGGACCGAGCCTTACGCCGTGGATTCGCTTGTAAATTCGTGTTCCCTTTCCACACGTTGTAGTTTTTGTTCTCACCTCCGA
This sequence comes from Ichneumoninae sp. A BG-2022a, assembly GCA_030522665.1. Lineage (NCBI taxonomy): Eukaryota > Metazoa > Arthropoda > Insecta > Hymenoptera > Ichneumonidae > Ichneumoninae sp. A BG-2022a. Next base: position 39,567 of record JAPYZC010001177.1, read on the forward strand.
TGTCCAGAACTTAACGTGAGTCGATCGCAGGAACGCCCGGCATGAGAGATCGAGAAATTTCCGGGCTCTCCGAGAGCGACGCCGGCGATCTTAAATTGCCGGAGATCAGCGGTGACGAGCAAGACGAAACCGAGCTCGCTGTGTGACGCTGCAGAAGCTTCGAGAGCTCTCGCCGGCGGCGCGCACGGATGCGCGTGCGATCGTAACTTCGACCCACTTATCCGGGAAAGGCTTTGCCCGTGCTCTCTCGCTACTCCCGCTGTAATACTCCCGGGCTACCGAGCGGTTTTCTCTCCAGCCATTGCCTCTCCGAGCCCAACACACAAACACAATCGCCGAGTAGTCACGCGCCACTTTTCCACGTAGAGGCTCCGAGGGCCCGCACGAGCAACGCCGATGTTGGCGAGAGCGCAACAGTTCCTCACTCTCGGATCGTTGTGCACGGCTCGCTCGTTCCGAGTATCCCCGTCGCTTCCGCGGATCCTCTCGGAGGATCTCGCATCGGACACCGCACGATCGCCCACGTAACTCCGCGGGAAACTCGAACGTACGCGGATACCGCCGTGCGCCACGCGCTCATTTTTTTTTTCTACAGAGCGGCGGCGAGCATCTGTGCATGTTGCACGTCGTCACGGCGTTGCATGTCGAATCCCCGCGCGGAGATGCGCTCGTTACGAAATCCACGGCGAATACCCGGAGGCCAAAAGCCTTGGCGGAAATCGCTGGGCTCGCAATCTTTGATTCGGCCCGATGACACTTGCTCGTGTGGGTACCAAACACTTTTTCTTTTCTAAAATTCAGAATACTATTTTCAAATTTTGTAGTGGTAGTTGGTATTGTGGATTTTTTGGCAATATGCCCGATGGAACCATTTTATGAACATTGCATGCATAACGAAGATTGACGTGAGAACACGCACATACTTTGCCAATTGGCCATCGACCTAAGTCCTTCAGCCAACAAATTTTGTAAATTTCCAAATTCATAAATTTTGTCAATTGGCAAATTTATATATTTCGTAAATTGCCAAATTTATAAATTTTGTAAATTGCCAAATTTATAAATTTTGTAAATTACCAAATTTATAAATTTTTTAAATTGCCAAATTTATAAATTTTGTAAATTGCCAAATTACTAAATTTTGAAAATTTTGTCGATTAACAAATTTACAAAAATGGATTGTTCACAGTTCAATATCTAACAATATAAGATAAGAATTTCAAGGAATCCGAAAAACGATCCTTTGAATTTGTCTTCTCCACGGAGGAAACTTCGATATTTTCCCTGTTCCTTAAGCCACACGTCATCCCTGCCGGATACAAAAAATGCCCCGATTAGTCTCAGAAATGTAAATTTCTTTCGGATTTTCCTCCGAGTCGCCGCCATGTAATGTTGCAAATCCGTTTTCTTCCCATTCCCCTTCATCAAACCATCGATCAAGCCGGAAGCGATATACCAATTTTTTGAACTACGTTTATCAGCCAGGCTGCACGCCGATTAAGATAAAGTACTCGATGCGAGTATCGCGCATACGTGCAACTCCACGCGGAGACGTTCAGAGAAAATCTTTCGATTGTTATGTGCATTCAGAGCGAAGAGGGGGTGGGGGGGGGGGGGGAAGAGAGAAAGAGGGAGGGCCGTAAAAGCCACCACGACGTTTTATCCTCGCGGTGTTACCTTGCACGCGCAAGGTCGCCTTATCGATCGTTATTTACGACCGCGTTCAGCCATACGCGTAAGCGTGTGCATGGCCGTTGTTTGCGCATCGCGCTCTCGGTGCGCCTCTCCTTACGTCATCGGTCGATGTACATTCCCGTAGTTCCTCGAGGGCCGGACGGCAGGATATCGTGCGCGTCGTGCGGAGACCATCGGGCGACCGCCACCGAATCCGCGGTCTTCCGCGGGCTCGCGGGCCGTCGAACCCGGGCTAACTGGTCGGCCGCAAATCGCTCCGGATTTCGTCCCTCCTGCGGCCAGGGCTCCTCGCCGATAAGGCTGTTGACGCCGGTTAGCGTCGGAGGAAGCACAAAAAAAAATATGTTTACGACGGATCAGGAGAACTTTATAGTTCGCGCAATTTTTACAACTACAAAGGCACGAGGCTCGAAGCGTATTTGTTATTTTTTTATTTTTATTTATTATTATAATTTTTTTAGGAGCTTGTTTACAGTGAGGTCTTCGCCGAAAGAAACGTTTTCCGGGTACGTGCGAAATAGCACCGACACGAGCGGGAAGGCGCGATACGCGCCGGTTTCCCGGCGAGAGAGGCGAGGGATAAAAATTAGAGGCCGAGGAGAGTCCGGGTATCTCGCAATCGCGTTTTTTTTTACACATACGAGCCCGGAGAGGAAATTGCCGAGAAGGTGCACGAGCATTATTATATGTATTGAGCCCGGACACGGCATAGAATTTTCCGTGCGGTACACACAAATCCCGCATCCGTTAACCTCGCATCCTATGCGGAGCGCGCTGTAAATTTATGTGCAGGCGCGTTTGTGTGTAACATAGAAAAGATATCTGGCCGCGCCGAGGGCAGATACAGAGAAAAATACTATCGCGCTCTCCTGCCGCGCGGTGAAACTCGCCTCGAAACCCCGAGCCTAACGGGAACCGGGAATCGCTGCGTTCCAGTTGAAAAGAAAATTACGAGTGTAGGTATCGGATAGGCGTCGTTATTATTTGCTCAGGAAAACACGCCTTGCCCCGTGGCGTGTGTAATTGTTTTTTAATTATCGTGTACGAACGCACAGCCCTGGAATCGTCGAACTGTTTCGTTGTGCGAGCCGCTGCGAACCGGCGCATGCGCGCGGCCAGTTTCCGCTGATGGAACGGTCGCCTCCATTTTCATTTTCCGCCCGAAGGATCTGGCAGTAATAAATAGCCCATTGTTTTATTGTTTTTTAAACAATATTGCCTTCGCTGCACTGAGAGAAGGATCTTGAAAATATTACTATATCGCTTGAGAGATATTACCGTAGCACGTAGTAGTAGGGAACTAGGACGCCACCTATGGTAGGAAGTACCTGATTTATAAGAATTTATAAGAATTCTTGGAAAATCTGAGGCTTTCCGCCTTGGTGGCCTATTACTATGTGCTATGATAATTTTTCTTAGATGATCGGTAGTTTTTACTAGATCCTTCTCGCAGTGTACTCAAGAAGCGTGTAAGTCGAATGCGAATTGGCGCATGCGCACAATCCGTTTCCGCTGATGGAACCGCCGCCATTTCCATTTTCCGCCCGAAATTATCTGCTGGTAACAAATATCTCATTGTTTTGCTGTTGTCTTTTTTTGTAACAGTAATATTTGCTAGGTTGAGATTTCTTGCGAGACACCGAATTGTCCATCGCGATACGTGATGCGCGTGTAAGTCGATTGCGAGCCGGCGCATGCGCACAGCCAGTTTCCGCGCTTCTAACGATCGCCGCCATTTTCATTTTACTGCCGAAGTGATCTGCCGGCAAGAAATCGCTCATTGTGTTTTTGTAACAGTAATATTGCCTTCGCGACGTTGAGATTCCTTGCGGGACGCCGAATTGTCCATCGGCTCCGATATTGCGATACGCGAGACTCGTGTAAGTCGATTGCGTTCGTGCCCGGCGATTATTAGAGATTCCGGGTTGCCATACCGGCACGCGCCCGCGCTCTTTCGCAATTGGCGCGGTGCCGATGCCCAAGCTGCACCGAAGGCGGAGAGTCGTTGAAGAAAAAAAAAAAAGAAGAGAGAGAACCGACGACCGCGGCCCCGCTGGGTTGCAGCGATTGCGTTTTGTCAAAAGTCGAACAGGCCGTGGAGCGTTTCGTACGGGTCGGTGAGCTGACCAACGCCGGCCGGCCCGGCTTCGCAGTTCTCGAAAGTTTCAAAATCGTTGCTCGTTTCGAAACCGTCATCGGTGCACCATCGACACCGGTACACATCGATGGCATTGCGGCGCTCGTTCTTGGCTCGATTGTCACTCGACATTGAGCCGGCCGCACTGAGGCCGTTTCTCCCGCTCGGTTGTGGCCGGCAACTTCGAGCCTTAAGGGAAGGCTAAACACCTACGAGCGCGGGAGAAAGGAGGTAAACATTTTGAATCCATATTTCGACGAAACGATTTTAATTCGCGGCATTAATCAAATAAGCAGTGCGAGCCGCAATTCATTTTTTTCTTTTTTTTTTTTTAATAAAACGGTTTTGGAGAAAAATGGATTCCAAATATTTAGATATTTTTGTCGATCTTTCCAGCAGTTATTAATTGGTCGGGAACAAATTTTTTGTGTAAATAATTAATACCAAAGACAAGCTGATAGTTTCTAGTTTCCAAAACACATCGATTAATCACATAGCTATTAAACGGGCGTCTCGCCCATCCAAACAAAAATATGAGATCACTCTACACACTTGAGAGTATATTCTGGATTTTTTAAGAAAAATCAAACATGACATATTGACTGAAAAAAAAAAATGTTGTTTATTTTTCATAGAAATGGACGTTTATTGCATTCAAAAAAATCTACAAAATATTGTTTTCAAAAGTTTACTTATAACTGCAACTTTTATGTCTGAAGCGTTTTTTTGTACGGCTAATAGTTTTTAAGATATAGGAGTTTTTAAAAATTTCAATTTTTCGATATCTAAAAAAATACGATCCAAAAATTCAGAAAAAAAATTACAAAAACCCCTTGTAAATAATCATGAATTGTGGTGAAATTACAACTTTTCTGGAGAGGGTCGGGTTTTTGACCGTTCGAAACCGTATGGAATACCTCAAATAACTATTTTGCGAGCATCAAACAATGTTCGTAAATAAGATTACAGAATTCAAATTGGGTTTCTAACACTTAAGTTCGGAACAAGTCAAATCTGCACAGGAGCGTCCGGCGACTGGGACGTGTCCGAGAATCGGTGCTGTTAGCTTCCAGCCGACGACGACGGCAGCGTCGATCGGCGACGCTGCTTACGGTGCAACCGGGCACCGTGGGCCGGAAAGGCGCCGAGGTTGCGTTCCGTTCTCGAAACTGCACAACGACCGTTAACCCGATATAGCGGTCGGGGGCGAAGACGTGTGTCCCAAGCGTGTTACAATTTTTCGCCACTGTGTCTGTATTGTTGTACACTCGGTGTGTGTGCGTAACACGCTCGCGCTCACGTAATCGTCGCCATATGGCGGAGGAGCTGTAAATACAAGGCTGCTCTCTGTTACAGAAGGAACGTAAATGAGAGGGTCCATCACGCGAAGGACTGGCACTCGGGAGCGTCTCCGCGACTACGGTGCAGCGGCAGCCAGTAACAAACCGCAAGGAAACAATTAGCTTCAATTGCCGCGCTCTAATTCGCTCGCGGCAACGCCGACCTCAATCTAATATTATTATTTATTACCGCCTTGCCTCTTTGCGTTACAGATTGCGAACTGTTTGCCCTGACCAAGTCGTGCGGTTTTTACACACTCGCCCAGGGATAATCGCTAGATTATCGTCGACGGAATTAAAATTCGATAAATTACCGGGAGAAGATAGTCGCTCGCTTCGAGATGGGAAATGCGGCGAAAGGGAAAGGAGGAACAGGGGAGAATGGGGCAAAATGGGACAGTGGGGCAAAACGCAATTTTCCAATAATTTTTCGATTGTGTCGATGCTGGTAAGTGCAGCGAAATGGGCTTGAAAATCCGGATGTATCCTCGAGACGAAATGGGGCATCAAAAAATTATTGGAAAATTGAGTTTTTACCCCACTGTCCCATTTTGCCCCGTTCTCCCCTATATATATATAGTTTATTTTTCCTTCAGCTTCGCGTACCTTTATCTCGCAGTGGACGTCCAGTACCGAGAAGCTGTGTCTCTGGTGTGTTTAGTGTAAATGCACTCAAACGCTCCGGACAATAGATTGCTTTAGCCTGCGCGCTCGCCGCTGCTGCCGCTGGCTTCGATAGATGGGCTGGGTCTCGAATTACCGCACGACATCCGGTCACGGCCGCACGCGATAAACCGATCCCCCTCCCCTCGACCGTCCCTCCCCGATGTTCCTGGATTTTTCAGCTAGCACTGCAACAATCCCTCTTCCCCCCTCCCTTCCCTCTTTCCCTGGACGTTTTCGAGATGCGCCGAATGGCCAACCGCGCAGCCTTCCTATGCGTCGCTCGACCCAGAGGCCTCGGGTCGCGCTCCATAAAATTTGTTTTTATTTCCCGTTGCGATTTACGACACGATTTTAACGGCATCGCAAGGCCTTCCTGAATGCCCCCCGACGTGAGTTTATCATTTCAATAAACTTCGATGCAACGCTGAACTTGGAGCTATTTAAATGCGAGCACGGACGTTGGTCTTCGTGTTCTCTTTTTTTTTTTATTACAAATACGCATCTGTACTGGGCCGCAGTCTTGGGTGTGCAGTAAATAGGTGCAAAAATTTAGTATGAAAGGATTTGTATGAGAGTGAGCGGGTCGGGATCCCGTTCAATATGGCCCAGCTGTTGCTCGCACGTTCGTGCATCAGCTATGTATGTATGTATCGAGGAGAGCAGCAGCGGCCGCGGTGACGTGAATACCCTCTCGACGCGTTGCCGGCTCGCCGGCCGGCCGGCCGGTCGGCTTCCTGCTGGCGCTGCTCGCACTGCCAGCGGCTGGCCTGTTGTGCGACACGGCCTCGATTTCCAAGTCGGAGAAATGTTAGCGATCATACTCGCGGGTGCAGTACGCGTACCGGGCCCAATGTACGTGCCCGGCCCGCCTGCTCGTCTTTTCCCTACACTGTATTGCATTCCCACGCGACTCTTGCGTCAGGTGCTCCGCCGCCAAGTCGGCTGCCGGAGGGGGAACGAAAACTGTACTTCTCCACAGTGAGTTTGCATTTTTTTTGTTGTTTTTTTTTTTTTTTTTTTTTTTTTTTTTTTTTTTTTTTTTTTTTTCTTTTTTTTT